>JAPYZR010009541.1:0-14925 GCA_030522945.1 Trichopria nigra | reverse complement strand
AATCATTCTCTTTATATAAAAGTTGTTATAGGCATTAATTAACATTACACAATGCAAGTTGAAAGGTTCGAAACTAATTTTGTCTTTTTCCCTACGACAACAGTCGGAAGTCTTTCAGGCAGCAGTAGCGGCAGCGGCGGCGGCTGCCGCAGGAGGTACCGGCCAACAGCCAACGCAAACATCAGGAGACGGCGAGGGCAGTCCAGACCCCGAAGCACGTGCGTTAGTTCCAGTAACTTCAGGTGCCACGACACCGTCAACGGTGTCAGGAACCGACCTAAAGGGTCAACCCAAACGGCTCCACGTTAGCAACATACCCTTCCGCTTCAGAGACCCTGATCTCAGGGCGATGTTCGGTGTAAGTAGAAAATGACACACCCTTAAAATTATATTCTTTTTGTTTTCTTCGAGACTTTCTTCCTTAAAAGTTTAATGCATAAAAAGTTTGAAAAGCACAATGAAACAAACCGTGACGCCTGATTCGCGAATGTTGTTGCATTGAATTTATCGTCGCATCGACGAGAACCCCTCCTCTGCGACGCGCTCAAATTGCATTTACAAGTCATCGAATCACTGTTCTTTTACGCGGAGTCGTCTTTCTCATTAACCGTCGGAGACACGAGAGACTACTCGCAATCGGAAAATGGAGCTCGACTGCTCTTATTATTATTATTTTTTTTCTCTCTTTTTATGTAGACCTTCCCACTTGGCTCGATCGAGCAAAGTGATTTGCCGCGGTTACCGGGTTTTGCGAAAGTCTCGGAACTTTTAAGCCTCAGCCGGCACGACGTTCGCGTCAATATTTACCGTGGCGAAAAGGACGTTATATTGCAAACTAACGACGATGTGATTAAAATCGGCTTTGCTGCGGATGACGATTATTACTTTTTCGTGATTTTATTCTGTACGCTAATTATCGTTGTTGTAATGATGCATTTTTTTGAATCCAAATAAAACATTAACATTGTGCTTTTCACGTTTCAGCAATTCGGATCGATCCTCGACGTAGAAATCATCTTCAACGAGAGAGGGAGCAAGGTAAGCTCACCGCGTCCTCTAGCCCCCGCCCATTCAAAAGACATTAATGATAGATCGATAATTGCGTTATCGCAGAAACGTACGTTCCGGGGCGAGACGTCACGCCGTCGAATTGCGATCGGCTAATACGGCGACGCTGCTCTCTCGAGCACCCCCGTATAAACGATCGCGACATCGAATTTTCGCTAACGAGGAATTTTCCTCGCATTTCATCGTCGCGTAACTGGGAAACTCGGGAGTCCCATTAAGCCGAGAATCTTGTTTCGTATCGGCCTTTATTGGAAAAGTTTGGCCGCGCGACTTGGCGTCCCGGAACAAGTATGCGTAGCGAGACGATAATCGAAAGGCTAAGGCATGTCCGAATACCGATGGCAGGTGGAACACGTTCAATATGATTCGCAAAACTGGCGTTTCCGGTTCACTGACTGTTGAGTAATTACCAGGTCTCCCTGGATCGCCAAAAACGTTTCGGACGCGCCGACGCCTCCTACTAATCCTCTTATTTGCAGCGCGCTGGCAACGTTTTATTAGCGATCGATGCCAAGAACGGATTCGGCCGACGGTGCTCGAAAAGCTCTGGCTCTTGACGTACGGCACATTAGAAAGGGGATGATATTTTCGAAAATCCGCGGATAACGTTCGCACTCGACTCGGAGCCGACACGCGAGATCCACGCCCGTAGACACGAGGTGACAAAAAGAAAATTTGAATTTCAAATGAATCCCAATATGGATGTCAGGACGCTGAATAAGATTCGCCGTAATAAATCGCGTCGACAGTCGACATACGTTTGAGCTTGAATATTCAACGATCTCGCCGCTGCGTCAAGTACCTTCGAGAGCGCACTTCATTAAGTTCGCCCGTAACTCACAGGTTCCCCGTTGGATACCATCAGTCAATGGTCACCGCGAACGAATTGTCCGTCCGTGAATCTTCTTAACCGCGTTTCAAACAATCGCGAGATACGTTACTTGTTTTTGTTTTTCATTTTATCGAATTCGAATCGAATATTCAAGTTTGCTCTTACGATACGAATGTTTTTTAAGGGAAAGCGTGAGGAAACGTTATTTTTTCGATCCCGGGTCGCCTATCGCGAATGCAAAATTCTCGTCGAAAGTGTCCGCGCTGGAGGAACCGTCGGGAACGGGCAGAGTTAGGCTGGAGCAAGTGAATAAGGGCGTCGGAAAATTAATTAAACGAGTTCGCGATCGGTTCGTTAGCAACATCCCCCACCCCCATCCCTATCCCATCTCCCTCCAACAAGCATTTGTTCCATCCTCGACATTCCGCCGACGACAAGTTCAGGTCGATTCGTCCAGGTAATGCCAGACGCGCCGGGGGAAGCAGGCAATCAATCGCGAGCGGGAATATAACGGATGCAACCGTAAAATTTCGTCGAACTTTTCGCGTAATTTCCGGGGGAGCCATTTGGCAAGATTTGTTTCGAGCACCTCGACTGCCCGCGTTTCATTTCGGCCGGCTAAATGGCATCCGATAATTGCCGCAGAAAAGCTTTGCCAGTGCTTTCACTTAGTATTAAGACTAGCCTGACGAGATCCCAGAAGCGTCGGATAAAAAAGAAAACAAATTGAAAAAAGGAGTTAGTCATATTAGAAAAGAAGTTGTTTAATTGTACGTGGAAAAGAAAAGAGGATTGCCTTTGAAACGGAGCTTCTGGGACGTCGTCGGCCCCACGAGACATATAACCCATTTTCAGCCATCATGTCGCTTTTGCAAAATGCGTAATCTCTACAATACGTACTTACTACTACTGCTACACGTCGTATATATTCGCCAAGCGACATTACTATACTTCACCATGTAGAACCTCCATTTTGTAAAAGCACTGTGCTTTAGCCGTAAGATGAGAGAACTTCTCGAAAGCTTCGTCAATGTAAATGGAATGTGGCATCCCTACTGAAGTGCAGCATTTTGGAAACAGATTTTTAAATCAAAAAGATTAAAGGAGGCAGGAGGCTGACTTGTAAACAAGTTTTTGAGTATCGAAGCGAATGAAAACCGCCTCAAACTGCGAACGTTTCGAAAGCCGTTGAGCATTTTCTTTCTTCTTTTTATTTTATTTTTTCGTTTTTTCTTTCTTTCTTATTTTTGTTTGGAACATGCATTATGGATTCTCTTTAACGAATTGACTCCACGTACGTCGCTTCGGAAGCTTCTTGTTGGTGGAGCTTGCAAACGAGATGCCCACGCGCTTTGGAAACGTTCCGAACCCGTGTATGACGCCGAGTATGTGCCAGTGACGCATACAGAGACACCTTTACGGCGCACAAGCATACGCACACTCACATGCAGACGTACATATACATATATATATGTGTGTACGTACGCACGACTATCATGTAGTATGTACTGTAATGTACGCATGCGTGTGAGCACGTGCGCGCGCTTATGTGCTTGTATTCATTATAACCAATGGTGTTAGTTCTGGTAGTTTGCTAGAAGAGCTGTTGCATTTTTACTAGCTAGCCTTCCGCATTTTACATAATTGTTTAGCTCCCATTGGTTATAGAGACGGTCGTTCCGTCCGCATGTGCCGCGGGGTTTCCGCTTTCGCATCTTTTTCACGTATGTAATATACATGTACTTAATATAACAGCGCTCTCCAATAATCGTCCATGAATCCATCTTTTTGAACCGATAAAGCTCACGAGATTGCCATCCAGATTAATTTCGAATAACGAATCCACCGTAGAAGCGTCTTTGTTTTTCATTTCATTCACGAAAATACTTTCGTGCATCATTCTTACAATTAATTTTATTCCATGAACCATTGCTTGTTTTTTTGTTTTTTTGTTTTTTTTTTTTTTGTTTTTCTTGTTTATGACAGAGTTGAGAATGCGCGAGCGACGGGCTTTTTGGTACATGCGGCGATCGGACGGCCGTCCCAGTCGAAATGAAAGCCTCGGGAGATGCTGCCCTGCCCATTTGAATTGATGAAATTTTCGCGATTCATCGTCCAAAGCTCTGCCTTTTTTTTTATCTTCTTCGTCCTCCCACTCTATCACTCTCCGATCCCGAATCCAGCGTCCATAATGACGAAAAACTTCGAGCTTGGTTCGGCCATATCCGCATCGCGTCCGTTTTTTATTTTTTCATTTCAAGATCCCTTCCCAGTCTCTCGACACGGTCAGATCGAAGGAAATCAGGAGTTAGTCGATGCGCGGCGGAAGTTTCGATGCTCGGGCTCGTCCGAGTCCCCGAATTCAACCGAAAGGTCAGGCCGACGTCGCTCATCGACTTGGATAACGACGAGCGACGATGAGACAATTGTAGGCGCCGCTAGAATTGCGCGAGATCTCTCATTTCTGAACTCAGACCCCGATGTCCATTAGTCGCTGCTACCACACCGTAACTTGATATTCACTACGCGTGAGACTTTGTACTAATCCACCCGCAATATACAGCATGAAATACGTATACTATATACTGCATCCATCAAAGTTTATATTATTGCGTACTATCTATATACGTATATATATATGTAAATAGTAGCCGCACGCTTCGTTTAGGTAAGACAGGTACTTAACCGAATAAAGCTCATGCTTACCTCTTTAACTCACGTATGTGTTTAGCCTAGAAGCTGCTTAATTTTCACCATTCGGACGCCGTATACGTAAATATATATATATATATATGTATATATGATTACATCAACGATTATATATGTATATATATATATATGTATAATATCCACGTTAGTTTGTTTCTCGTTGCAAATTACATGTACAAATATTCTCTCGTCACTTCGTTATCACCTCCATTCATGTCGCGTACTTTTGGTCTGCCAGAGACGCGTCGTCAGTCGCCGCGCGATGCAAATCACCCACGAGACACACGCACACACATGCACACACACACACACACATCCACACCACTTTGAGTTTTTTCGCAATCGCACCGAGAATCGAGAACGAAAAGATGAAAATGAAGAATTGTCGGAGATGGATAAATGCACCATATTTCTGATAATGTTTTGAGGACATTTTTGTGCGCATTTCGATTTGTAAACGCAAATTTACTACAATTTCCGAAATGCTGAAAATCAACGAACGGCTATCGCAGATTTTCCAAGTGCCCGGGAGCTTTCGATCTCTAGAGACGTTGTCCTTTTACATCACCACCAATTCCACAGATGTACACATTCATACGCATCGACACTCTCGTATAAGATTTTGACGTGGGAGAAGTGAAGTTTTCGCCCAATTTTCGCGTTTGCGATGTTGCGCGATTCACCACCAGTTGTTGGAGCAATACGAATTGCGATAATGGAATGTGAAATGAAAAAAATTCCGAATCGCAGATTTCTCAGACTTACCCAAGCAGATGTTTTCCATTTTCCATTTGCCAGAAAAACAAAATTTCCATTCCCCGTTACGTCATGCCGTTGTCACGTGCCATTTTTCTCCGCGGATTTTCCAGGACCGCGAAACCATAACGATCAGCTGCTGAATAAAGTAAGCCACTTAGATTCCAGCACGCTTTATTTTCCTCGAAGCGCGCGGCGGAAAGAAAGGGGTTGGAGGGAGGAATAAAAAAAATTTATCCGCTAAGCCCGTACAGCCCCACGCCATTGTGTATTATACGTGTGTTTCGGGAACTCGCGGTCCGTGTACACACGGTTGTATCGCATTGCGCCGCATCGTGTTCCCGGTGGTTCAACGTCAGTCCAAGATTGATAACTATGCTAATGTCCGGCCCACGTGGCCATGTATTAGGGAGGTTATCACCATCTGAATTATTTTCAGCTCGGCGCTTACCGGCATTATCCGCCGGCGCCTTTCCTACGAGTGCCTCGGACGTTTAACATCGTGTCGCTCGTATATTCCGACGTATGAAAATCCATCAGCGTTACACGTTCACGTCGCGCGGGGAACGTTCGATAAAAGCCCCCCCCATAAATTTGCTTTCGTTATCATCGTCGATTTCACGAAACGTTTAGGCGTACAGGCTTGGTCGTTGTATTTCTTTTCCTGTTCGATTTTGTTCGAATGATCTTCTAATTCTGCAATCTTATATTGGAAATGTTATGATGGATGTTGTCGTCGTCATCTTGACATAGGATATTCCTTTTTGCAAGAAATGCCAGGTTAAAACATCCTTGTGTCCGTAATCTTATCAATTAAATCAGAAAACTGAATCATCGCAAGGTGCAGACCCGATATGAACGAATTACTTTCCATACACGTTATACAACATAGCACCACAAATTGCTAGTTCCCTGGGAGCAGTATTCCCAGTTTTGTTCTTGCACGTATCTGTAGCTTTACGAGGTAGTTTTCGTTTTAAAGTTTTACACTCTTTTCAACCTGTAATATGTCATCTGTTATTTATATATAAGCATTTACATTTTATCGTTGTGCCTTTATTACATGTTTCCTTGTATCTGACGATTGTACCATAAGCGATTTCGGTGTTTTTTTAAATTACTGCCGTCTTTCGGTGTTGTTAGAATTTGTGTATTACTAGTAGTCGGAAAGAAACGTCGATTTATAGAATAGCCGCAAGTCGAGCAGCTGGGTTATCTCACTGGCATTCGTCATCGGTCATTTTGGTATACCAACTTCATTCTGAGATGTTATACGACAAGGTACAGGGGGCCTACTGTATTTCGAAACACAAGCAAGCGATCAGTCTTTACAGTCCTCGTGTCCGCAATACACTGAAAATTGCCTTAATGTCGTCAGTCGTCCGAGGATAAAGTCCACAATACGTAAAGATTTGACCTAGGGCACCATTATATTTTACTGTCATCCTTTCGTGATCAAACAATTTCCGAGCCCTTTGGATACCATATCTTAACTTCCTAAAGACAGAAAACACGTCTAAACGATACGAAATCTTCATCCCACCTTTCTCGTCGTCAATGCGACGAAAAGAACGCTAAATACGGAGAAATTAAAGTGCCCAACCGTCGCGAATATGTTGTACGATTCTACGGTTATCCCTCACCCACTTGGTCCGTAATACGAGATGTTATTCGCGCAGCAGGAACAATTCCAACGCTCTCGGATCGAGATTTTCGCCGGCATTCCTGCAGTCGTAAATCGCCAGGATAGCGCAGGCGGGAGAGATGAAAATAGCCGAGATCATCGCACTCCTCATGCGGAACACGTTGCGAAAGAAGAGTACACTACAGAGGAAGAAAAAGCTAATCGAGCGTAGGCGCCGTTAGTGAAAGCAGCCGTAAGATGCTGGGAGAGAAAAAAAAAACACCGTAGTAGCGCTTGCGTACTTGGATCGCGAGAGAATTCTTTATTCAGCCTTTATCGCGCACAACGTCGCGTCAAGATGGCGTGTCCGATGGGGATCTCCGCTAAGGCATCATAATTATGCATATCACTTATAGTAGCCGCCCGTCTTCGGCACAGAAGCGCGCTTAATTCACAAGAACGCGGGTCCCATAATCCCTTTATATGAACCTCATGATTAATGGATGCTTTTTTCGCTAAAAGGACGTCACCCTGACATCTTGTTCCAATATTATCGCTTCACATTTGTTGTGGCCCGGTTGATAATTAAACCGGCAATTAATCAAACAGCAGCAAATATCCAGTTTGCAAATGGTGTCTTTTCAACTGGGCAGCGTCGCGCCTCATTGTTTACCTCGGTATAACAGGATTTGTTTTCTTCGTAGCTTCCGCTCGTCTTCCTTCTGTAGATTCGTCGTGAAACGTAACGTCAGTTTCAGGAGAAATGGCGATTATAACGATGGAATCGAACGTCGACAGTTGGCGTTTAACGTTCCAATTTGTAGTTTCAAGCCAAATCCAAATTGGGAAGAAGCGAATGCGATTAGGACGCCAGACTGGTTACACGCGCAAATCGAATTAGGTTTATCGAATCATCGAATCAAGGCACCGAAACGGACCGATTCGGTTTGCGCCCACAACCCCCGCCCGGTGACTGCCGATATGCAATTTCGCACCAGACGCATCAGTAATCGCGAGTTATTCCTGCTCCTTCAGCGAATCGAACGGAAGCCGTCAATGAAATTTCTTTGCAATCACGCTAAAAGCAACTCGCCGCTTCTTGACGTACTCGCCACTCGATGCCCGGTTTCCCTCCACTAGATTTCGCGACTAACTCGACGGCGAAAATATTTATCTTCCTTTACCGACGACGAGGAAGCAATTTCCGAAATCTTGAGGTAAAAGAGACGATTCAAGAGCGAGATACAAAAATCTTATCAGTATCGGCAAATGTCGAGTATCAGAAAACAGCCACTTGGCGTGGAGGGTAAAAAAGGATTAATCCAATTTCAGCGTTCCGCACTCGGCGAACATCAGCGATTGCAAATTTTTCCGATGCCACGTCGACGTAGGGTAATTTCTCGGGGCAGGAAATTACGCGCGAAACATGCCTGCACTCGCGTTTCTAAACGAGGATTCCACTCTTGAGCGGAAGCTGCAGCGATGCTCTCCCCGTTGCGAGCGCTCGGAAGTAATCGACGTATTTAATTTTTGTTAATCCAGCAAACGAGTATCGCCATACCAAATGCGGAATACAGGATTCCGCATTGGCGTTACTTTGGTTCCTTCTTATACCTGGATTACGGGCGAGAACACGGCGGGAATTGGCAAATAATCTGGAGATATTTATTACTCTCGACGCGCCAACTGGAGGAGTAGGAGCCCGAGGACTGTTCAAATATGGATGCGCCCGGAGGAAATGTTCCCGCATACCGTTGAGCGTCGGATAGACGGTTTCGTCTTGTATTAGGCTTTACTTCCGTTATATCCTTATATCGTTATACGTGCGCTGCGCGGTGCAACGTCTGAAACTGTAATGGTCCCGATTCACAATCGCATCTGACAAGCGTTATTCGCCGGTTGACTAACTCGATTACACCGAGCTGCGAGACGGGTACGGTTGCCCGTGCAGACACAAAACCTCCAGTGCCATCGGTTGGTTAAACCCCCCCGTAAACTCGACCTTTTTCCGTGCCTCGGCTTTCTTCTATATTTCCCCGTCGCGCCAGATGCTCTTCCTTACGTAAAGACGAGGAGCGCCGAGCGTTCCGGGAAGCTTCGGGATCCAATCCCGTTGAGAATAAAAGCTCCCTCCCCCTCTTAAAGAATTTGCCTGTATCCCTTTTATTGGTTGCATCGTGAATAATGCAACGATCTTGTAGGTGAATGAAACTCGGGAAATAATGATCAGGAAGTTAGTAAGCTTCTGATCGCGGATGATTGTCGGATTGTCTTACGGAAGATAACGACGGGGGTTGGGGTCCTGTAGGGAACGATAGGAATGACTCCCGGACGAGTTGGGTCGTGTCGTTAGTAATGTACTACTATAGGACCAGTGCTGCCACAGTAGCAGATGACGATCAGGGCTTATCGAATGGTGCACCACCTATAGGTTCGATTGAATCCAATCACGAGTCCATGCTAGTTTAGGTCAAGCAATGATTCAAACAATGCTAAAGGGCGCGACGATGAGGTAGATCATTTATTGGTGAAAGTATATAATGGATAGCTTGGTCGTACCTCGTGCGAGGTATCCGGTAGCACCCAGTAGCGGCGGGAAAACAGTTCCCGGCGGCGACTATCGATTCAGTATATTCAAGCAGAAGAGGAACGATAGATTACAGTACGTTCGGGTTGCGTCAAGGCATTTCCATGTTTGTCCAGGATTCGTTTTGAGCGAATTTGAAAATAGAGCCGTTCACTTGGCAAACATCACATACATACATACATACATACATACATATATACATAATGAAGCCTTGAATATAATCCGCCATCCCTGTTCTCTATATCTCGTATACCCCCTAATATGTACCACCTCATTTTAATACTTACACTTGTCTCCCGAAAACAAAAATTACTATTAGTCTCGATGATATAACGATGACCATATGACATGCCACGATATGATATGATAATGAGATGATTAATGTGATCATGACCATGATTTCTTACCATGATTTTATATTTACTTATTTGTTGCACGTTGTTTGGTGCGTCTCCGTAAGCAGTATGAGGCGCTCGTAGCACTGGACGTCGACATTTCGAAAGCGATTGCTATTTTGACCTAGGGTTCGACATTTCGGTTGGGATATGAAAACTCGACATAAATTTTGCCGGGACTTGTGAAAAATGAAATAGCGACATTCTGGGATAACGGCAACGGGGGTGGTCTGGTGAAATTGGATATCAAAAGACGATTCGCGAAATCACGATTGATGGAGTCTTTGTCATCAGAGGTTTTCGACGATTCGCGGCTTCAATCAAACTTGTTCGCGAAACTCGTCTAACTTTTCGAAACAACCCCGGGGTTCATCCGTCGTTTCCGAAGCTTTTCTCGACTCGTCGTCAGCTTTCGCGTCGGTAGCATGTGCTCGTCGGTCGCACCAGCCATCGACGTCGAGTCTATCGAGCAGCACGATAAACGGAAATGGAAGTAACGTCTCAATCTTCTCGTTTCGCCACGGGAAATTACGTCGTCGATTACGAAGTTGCCTCTTCGCGAAAGAGGAATAAATATTTTAAGGGGACGATGTCGCGTGAAATGCATCGAATATTTCCTCGTCAAGGTGCAATCGGTCGCGAGAAGTAGTCACTTAAAAATGGGGAACCTTAAAGGGGGTCAAGTCATCGTCGATGAATCGATAGCTAAAAGCAAAAGAGGAAACAATAGGCAAAAGTAAAGCGATCGCTCGAAATGTCAACGCACAGGTGCATGCGGAGCGCAGCAGTCTGTAAGTTGAGTTTAATGCATGTCGTTTTGTCTGTCCTTGCATGCAGGGATTCGGTTTTGTAACATTCGCAAATAGTGCTGATGCGGACCGGGCACGTGAGAGGCTACACGGCACCGTGGTTGAGGGCAGAAAGATTGAGGTGTGCATGACTTTCTTATACTTATCAATAATTTATTTATACATATATATATACATAAATATAAATATAATATAGACATAATGTTTAAATATAAGCCATTTTATGTCGAATAATGATGTCGATTCTATCGTATTAATACGGCGTGAATCGAACGTTGGTTTTTTTTTTTTTCAGGTAAGGCAAGCGCATACGCGGTCTAGAAACCATCCTTTCCAACCGCCTCTGCGCTTGCTACTTTTGCTCGCATACTGTACACTTAATATGTCATACCACTAGTTGTAGTGCAATTACATTAATTATAGGCATACATTTACCATAGATTAAGCATTACAATGTTTAGATGCGTGACTAATTACATTAATGATTGATGATTTGATTAACTCTTAGTTAGATGTGACATCCCTTTAGGGCGATTACAATGCGAGGCTCGCGGACGATCGACGAGAATCGCGTACGGTATCTTGGAAAGTGTCGATATAATGTACGTAGAAAGGAAAATCAATACATGATGAAAGGTTCGATTATACTTTGGTAGAAGGTAAAAAAAAAAAAAAAGAAAACAGAAAGAACAAAGGAGTAAACGAGTGATTTTCGGAAAACTCGTCGGCGAGCCTCGTTGATCCGTGCGTGGACGCTAATAATAATTGGCGAGGCGCGAGTCACTGCGTTTTTTTCGCAATTGCGCAAATAATAACACGGCGCGCGCGTCGATAACTATTGAATTACGTGCCGGCGCACGGCTAATTACAATCGGCAGGGTGGGAAACGCTGCCGCACGTCTGTCGAAATCACGGAGCGTCGCCCCGACTCGTAATTGCATGTACGGCCCTGAAGCAGTGTGTCGGGATTTTTTTGGCGAAACGAGACGGGATTCGTCAATGTAGCGTCGATTATGTAATAATTGTTGTTGCGAAGGAAATTGGAATTTTTTGCAGCAGTTAACATCCGTTGTCAGTTGAAACAAAGATGAAACGGAAATGTTGGAGTTGGTGCTCTTTGTCTTTAAAGTCGACAATAGAACAGGATTCGCAAATCATTCTTTACGACGACGCCTTGACAGAAATTCAATTCACCGGAGATGATCTCGGGTGTAACAAAGTCCAATTCAGTATTATTCTTTTTCCTTGTCTGTAATCTTGTATTAAACGATGTCGGGATCGGAAAATTGTAGAATTTTGTTCGGTAGAAAAAAAAAAAAAAAATAAAGTCGGGGTTACAACTGATCCGCGAATATCCCGTGGTCATTTCGCCAATATGCCCGACTCACGATGCAGCGACGAGAAATAAAATAAAAGCCCGGGAGATGACGACGCGAGGACGGAATGAAATTTCAACGAAGGAATCTAAAATTCAAATCGAATTCTAAAAAGGAGGCGGGATCGGTGGCCCGCGAAAGGCACTCCAGTGTACCTCCTTGAAATCCAATTGAAATCGGCTCCCGTATATAGTAGCCCTTTGAAACTTCACTCAAGGTCTTTGTCTAATTTCAATTATGTCGGAGCAGCGCCGCGATATCATCGTCATCCCAGTTATCGTAACTCGGAGTTTCATTGAAAAATTTCTTTTCAAAGAATACAAAAGGATTTTGATTCGCAACTGAATGAGACAATTCAACGATTTCTCTTTTTTTTTGTAGGATAATTTATTGAGGTAGATTGCCTCGAATTTGAGTCTAATTGAAGGTAAAAGCGATGAAGGAGCCTTTTTTTTTCTTTTTACTCGTCATTGAAAATAAGAACTGAACCGAAAAGAAGCTGAACACTTAAAGAATGTCGTTCGAAGAGTATTTTTTTTCGCATCTTTTGTTTGATGTCAGATTTTTAAAATTCAAAATGGCGGATCAAAAATTGGAAACGTTAGCGATTCCTCGCAAAAATATCACAACATCCAGTATTTTGACGATGTCTAATGGCGATAGGTTGGGATTTTCTCCAAGTACCGTGATACTGAATTGTCACATTGAATCCGCCATTTTGAATTTTTGTAAACTAATACTGATCTTGAAAATCGCCGTTCATCATCTAATGCATTATTTCAGGTGAACGCGTTTAATATGACAAAAAAAAAATGAAATATGAAAAACAATGAGAAATAAAATTGCCACAAAAAATAGAAAAAAATTAAAAAGGTAGTGCACTTTAGTCGCTCCTACTGGTAAAAATCATTTCGGATCCGCGCCTTAATAAGCGCGTTTCATTAAACAGAGTGCATTGGAAAATGTCTTTGAGCCTGCTAAATGAACTCGGTAAGTTGCAAGATCCGGCAAATATACGTGTCGGCGTGATTATCTTCCTATCGGTTTAGTCGGTTGCATTTACGGAAACATATATATATATATAAACAGAGAGAAAATACCTACGAGGGTGTTGGTGCATGCGTGTGCACCTCTATGCACCGGGTTATACCGGGACACGGATCAACGGTTCAATCCGATTGACCAGCTCGGTTTTCAGCGCGGCTTCCTTTTGTTTTACGATCCATTACTCTCTCGTGCCAAAAGTAATTAAAAATAGAGAGGAGGAGAGTTTAAGTAAGGCGACGGTGAATGTAAATCGTAGAAAGGTATATAACTGTAGGTAAAATGCAGTGCTGTAATAGACGCGAATAACGATTAAGAATAAAGATGTTTTGAGATAAAGTTTGAAAATGATGGGACGAACTGGAAATGGATTTTAGAAATGGCATTTATTAAAAATATGAAATTTACACTATATATAAAAAGTTATATATAAAAAAAAAAATAGTAAAATAAAAATTATTGTAGAGAAAAATTGATAAAATGTGCATGATGAAAGTGATTGATAATAGGAAAAAAATATCTAATAATAGATGTCAAATCGATAAAGTGCAAAAGCTTTGTGTCGCGCCTAAATATAGTCGTTGATGACATTCGATAATATTTTTTCTATTTTTATTTTATTTTATTTTAATTTATTCACTTTGCGATTTGCTTTTAATTACGTACCCGATTACGCATATACGAAAATTGTTTTCTGCAGGTAACGCGATTAAATTTCTGATACGATTGATTACGCGTTATAGGGAAATACGAGGACAGAATTGGCAATCCCCCTTGTTATCAGAGTATAGTGATAGGGTAACAGAACTAGCCAGCATTGTTATTACATTAGGTAGAAGTATATATAATGTTATTTTTAATGAAACGGTATTTGTCGCGTTGAAATGTCTCATTCAAGGTGCGTTACGTCATTACTCGCGCGAATCACGTTGTTGAATTAAACTATTTCATTAAGACGAGCGCAAATCACGAGCGTATATATATTACGCTGAAATTACAACCGCGTCATATATATATATGTCATCTCCCGCGGCGATAAAACCTATCTTACTTCTCGGAAGTGCAATTACAGGCGATTGTAATTAAATATAACGTATATAGGAAAGATTTTTGCGGTTCATTATTATAGGAATAAAATGAAAACAAAAACAAAAAAACTTGGTGGTGCGAATTGCCAACGCAGATGCTTGCGCCTTTGTTCTAACCTACTAGATAAATGTCGGAATTTTTTTGCATTATCACCCAAAAGCGAAACACTCATTCCGGAGCATCACTTGCCCGCAAATTAATTTCGTGCTTTTTCATGATAGCGGAAAAGTAACCGAGATTTAAACGAACGGCGCTGGCCGATAATGCACGGCTAAGCGAATTGCAAAATTCAACGCGGGATTTATAATCCGCTTTGGCAATTACGTCTGTAAAAAAAAAAAAGTCAAAGGGCTCCGAGGAGAGAAGAAAGTAATCTAAAAACTAAAATAAAAAAGAATAGCGCAGTAACGACAAGGACAGCAGCACCAAGCCAGACCCGAAAACAATTTAGCCCTTATTAAACGTTATTAATGATAACCGTTGGATCTATAGACACGAAAATCACACGATCTAAACGAACTCTGACGCAGTTTCCTCTCTCTTATTGTCCCTTAGAGCATCTCGCAAAGCGATATACGCGAGCGAGAGTCGATGAGAAAGAGAGAAAGAGATGAGAAAAGCGAAAGTGAGAGATAA
>JAPYZR010009536.1:0-11041 GCA_030522945.1 Trichopria nigra | reverse complement strand
AATTGTATGTAGGGAATTTGACGATCTATTCATGCCGCTTGCATATCAGTAATAATTCTATTTAAAATAATTTCTATCGGATTCTCCACCAACTATTTTTCTTATTATGAAATCGATCGAGGGTATAAAATGATACCAAGGACCTTTGTAAACTTATCCAGTACTCTCCGGTGTATATCATACTTGATATATCTCGAATTACCCAAACTGGCGCCAGGTTGACTCGTATTATAAAACGATGTCACGCTCCTCGTATTCCTCGTGGGGCGCCTCGCGTCGATTCCTTCGACCTGGTATAATCGGGTTTTTGCGGTCGCATAGTGATAGGTTGCGACGACATTCCTCACGTCTCGTTCAGGTGAGAATCAGCGAGATGTATAGAAAACATGGCCAGTGCCGGACTCATCAACGCCTCGAGAGAGCGGTGCCCTTCGACGATGCCATCGAAATTCCGATCTGCGCGAGAAATGTTCGTCTTTACACATATGCGCACGTGTTCTCGGACCTATAGCGTGCTCTTTCTTGCCATCATCCCTTGCAATGAGACTCGAATCGCTCGGCAGGTTGCGCATCGATCCGTTGGCTGCTGAGCGACCGATAAAAACTAGTTTCACTAATTATTTCATGCGTTGCCGACCATCGAAAAGAAGGAGACCTAATGAGAGATTATTTACTCGCGTTCGTTATGCGTCGACTATAATCTCAATATATTCCAGCGTGTGTATGTCGCTACTGGCCATTCGATGCAGTCATGAATATGCATGCATCCGTGCAACGTATAGCATTCATGTGTTACACCGGCACGAGTTCTCAGGAAAGTGCGCAGCAAACGGTGGTTTTGCACGCACCTAAATAATTTTAAAGTGCAAATTCGAAGATATTAGTAGTTTACCGCTACTTCTCACAAATAGTTTTGCTACTGATTATTCCAATGAACATTGTGACTCCCGATTTCTCGTTCCATCATATGCATTTGTATATGACTCGATGCTTCGAAAATGCAGGCAATTGAATTTTATCTTTACATCTCGTTAGCCTGCACTTAATATGAATATTCTAGCATTAAACATTTTTCAAACGACCCAGACGCCTTTCAAGTATATGTCTTCGTAATTTCGTAATGCCGTCATAATAGAATAATGGATTTTAGTTCACATAAAGTATTCAATTAGTTATTTTGTTAAGATGAGTTAATTTTATTTAGTACGTCAGTCTAGCATTTTCTCCGGGGGAAGAATGAGAAGAATGCAATAACGCAAATAAACAAAAAAGCTTTAGGAAGCGGGATATTCGACTCGGCTACAGTTTACACGTAAGCGAAGCGAGATGAGTTTTGCAGGAGCGAGCGAAAGGAAGACGGAAACGAAGGAAGGGCGGGGGTCGTGAGGAGAAAACTGTGGACGGCAAGGAGGGCTAGACGGGGTAAGGGGACTACCGAGGAGATTTATGACAGGCGTTAAGCAGTAATGAAATTGCTCGTTGCTCGTTTCTCCGGGGGAGTGGGCACCAAGCGGGACTTGCCGGGGTTTCGACGGGGTAGATGCGAGAGGAAAAGGGAAAGAGGTGGAGTAGGTGGAGAACGATAAAGATGAGGGAGGCCTGGCAAGGCGACGGGGAGGATGAGGAGGTAGGGCGACTGCTCCTGGAGGGGTGAGTGCACGATACGTCGCGACGGTATGTATCCTCGGACCGCACCAACAGTCACGTGTCGCAATTACCTTTACCAGCTGTGTGCCGCACAGCATTCTGTCTCTGAAGACTTTAATTCTTCCTCGACGGTTCGTTTTCTTGGTTATTATCTTCACCTGTCGTAAAGACATTGCTGGATGCAAGCGTTGGTCCCGCCAAACGAATTGGTACGCGGATGCGAACAGAGGTTGTAATGTTCTAACTATGAAGTATCTTGGAACTTTGGACCCTGATCATTTGAGTTTTTTTAAGCTTAAAAGGCTGTTTTGCGGTCGATTATATTTCTGGACTGTTTACGAGAGGATACCGTGAACGAAACACGACGATTCGGAACACGAGGAAGTGGAGTCTGATGATGCAATATTTTCCGGTAACTGATAATAAATGATCGCAAATGATTCAAATTTAGGGACACTATCATAAAAAAAAGTCGTACATGAAGGAATGGACGCAATTTGCAATAATCACGAAATCGGGCTTCTTGGGTACTCTCCAGATATCAAAAACTTGTTATGAATGGGCCAGAAATGTTATGAAGCTGGAC
This sequence comes from Trichopria nigra, assembly GCA_030522945.1. Taxonomy (NCBI): domain Eukaryota; kingdom Metazoa; phylum Arthropoda; class Insecta; order Hymenoptera; family Diapriidae; genus Trichopria; species Trichopria nigra. Next base: position 8,808 of record JAPYZR010009536.1, on the reverse strand, counting down.
AAAAAAATCGCCGAGCCAAACGAAATATCGATACGTATCCGCATCCGACCGCACGCTTCCATTTCCGGTCACGGATCATGTCGGGAAGTCCGCTGTATTTCCGGGACATTTATTCCAGTTTATCCCAACGCTGTGCAAGAAACCTTTCCCAGAATTAAGCGAAAAAAGACGTTGGAACGGGAATAAAGAATGGTGGATTTTGTTAGGCGCCTGTAATAGAAAAATATATTTGCAGCGAAATTTTTGTTCTTGGGGCAATCTTGTTATAATATTAATTATGAATGAAATGCATTTGGGTTCTTTAATTATTCTATTACTAGAAAATTTTATGAATCTTTAATATTCAACAACGATTTCATTTCGGTGTCATTTGTGCTTGAATAATCTGTCTTTTCAACGTGGATGAAGCAAACAATCATCATCATCATCTCTGATTGTTTGCATCAAGGAATGAGAGTGTGGTAGAGAGAGCGAGAGAATGTCCTATTTGTGTTGTATGATATCAATTCCTATAATTATTCAATTATTTTCTACAAAATTTTTATTCGATAAATATGGTTTTATTTGTCAGGAAAACAAATTTGAAGGAATTGCCATCGAAATTCCATTTAGAACATTACTTATTTGAGAAGAATCGTAGATTTCTAAAGCGAGATTTGAATACCAGAGACTGGAATACCTCTTGAAAATATGTGACGTTTTAAGGCAAGTTAAGGTCTTTCCTTGTCTGCATAATGTGTTAGTCGCTCGCACCGACGCCAGAGAAAACGAGAGTCACTCCCCCGCGATTTTAAAGCGCTTAACGAGTGCCGCCGCCTTGCATCTTCTTTTAGCATGATCCCATGCTACTTTCCACCACGATGGGAAAATGGAACAGGATTTTATATTCGTGCGAGAATACTAATTGAAAACTAGGGGCTTCGCACCTGGGGCCTCTGTCCGCCAACCCCACCAGGGGGATCTGCCCCCTGGACCCCCGGTTCGCAAAATTGTCCTGGTTCACCCCTTCGGGCCTCAATGATTGTATCCATTTCGCAACTGCGACCTTCGGCAAATTAATTCTAATCTTTTTAAAATTTGATTTACAATATAAGTTGAAAAATGAAATTAAATCACGTTTGACATCAACGTGTATTACTGTAGCTATTTATATTATTTTCATATACAAATATTGATAATAGACATTTTCAACACTTCGACTCCTCACCACGGGTACGCCGACGTATTGTTGGGGTAGTATCAATACGGTAATAGCTCGGAAAAGTACTCAGAATGGGCCATTCCCTCCACAAACAATTGCGTACGTTTCCACCTGAAAAAATAGGGGGTAATTTTTTTTTGCTAGAGTGACCAAATTCAATACTTCGTCCGACTTATTCATTAAAAATAACCTATATTATTTTCAAACTTGTTTTAAAAATTGAAATACAAATGAAAATAGCAATGTTTAGGATGAATCTGATATATTGTTCGTTTGAAAAATATAGAATTATGAATTAAAGATTGTGAGAATCAGTAAGAAGTGCATAATAAGAGAAGGAGAGCGACAGAGCGAGTCTTAATAAGAAGTAAAGATAGAAAGACAGAGAATACTCCGATATCGATCTATTTCGTCGGTCGGGAAACGGGCACAGGTGCTTCTTCGTATTCCCGAGCTTAACGTTGGTACGGACATCCAACGACTTTTGTGTCAAGGATGAAACTACTTTTTCAAAAAACTCAAAGTTCCAATACTTTATAAGATTATGCGCATGACGTAATATTGCGATTAATATATCTGTTTTCATTAAGTACATTTTTTTACACGTATTGCCTTTTATATCGTCTTGTCTTTGAATTTATAGTACTCAGTATTTTCTTCTTCACTAGTTCAGACCGACATAATCTATGCTGTCCGTGAAATTAATAGTGATGCCGGACCAAATCATCAGTTAGAAACTGTTCACCATCGATCAGGCATCATTATAAGCGATCGATTTGCAGCATTTGTAAGAGTTACACTTGTCGCTCGTGGCGATCGTGTACCGTGACAATTACGGGCAGCCTGAAAGATTTATCGGAAAAAAGTGTCAGGCTAAAACAAAGAGGGAGGGCCCATAAGGAGGGATACAAAAGAGAAGTTTGAAAGAATCGGAGGTCCGTGAATAAATTAGAATTCGAATATCCGCAGTGATGTATAATGTAATGGATATCCCCGGGCCGAAGAACGAGCGATGGGCCCCCGGCAACTTCGGGTCTGACTTGATTAATTATTTCGGTTTAAACCCGAAGCTAACAGCCGTCGTGGATCCCAGATAGTTCTTGGAACCGAAGGACTCTCTTCGATATTTGACGCTCCGCCAGGCGACTACATTCGTTTCTTGATTCTTCTTCACTCGCGCGTCAAGTCTGTAGGTTCTTTTTCCTTTTCTCCGTGATTTTTCTCATCCCATCTTCGTATTCTTTTGTCAAGACTTCACTCAACCCCTGCGACTTTTCTTTCCAACGGCAGTCCTATCAGTTCGAATCTCGAAAGATTTATCGTGACATCTGTCATTAGATACACATCTAGCTCTTTCTATTTTGTGTGCTCTACATCGTGAGTATCACTTGATTTTTTATTACGTTCAGATAACTTTTTATTCAACGTATTACATGTCATCAACGTATTCTCATATATCTGCTTCAATATATTCTTTATCAAGTCAAGTACCAGTGCCGGGATGAAAGTGTTGACGGCATTATGAACCTACGACGTTACTAGCTTCATATCTTGAAAGCCAGATAAAAATCGGAAATTTCTGCTTTACATGCAAACAAGAATCTCATCGTAATTTTGCCTTTTTCGTTTCTTCTTTGCCTTCTTCGCCTCTATTTTTTTTTTCTTTCTGAGGCTCTTCTTTTCGATTCTTTCATTCTCGAGGGATCTCGAGAGGATCATGTATTGCGTATCTTGGGAAGCGATATTTATAGCACCTCGATGTAGTTTAGGATATCTCTACGAACGGTGACGATATCAAGCCAGGCTGCGTCTTATGCATTTATACTTTTTTAAACATTTGTTTTCCTGTCCATGAAGTATATGTTAAGTACATTATCTATTTAAAACCGTTTTTTAATTTGATTTCTTAAAGTATATTAAGTAGGTTGACATCTAATTTAATTAATTATCTGCAAACTTTATTTTGTACTACTGTAAAAAGTCGAGAGTTTTCTGTTTTCCAAACTTTACTTTTCCGGTCGGGTTTTTTCCGCCAAATTCTATTCCACGCTCGTCGATTCTTACGAAGGTGCAATGTAATTCCCTGGGCAGGCATATGGCGAACGCTCGCTGAAAGAATAAGACGCGTAGAAGCGTAACGCCTTTTCCCAATGGGCTAGAATCTCGAAGAATTTATTCGTCTCGGAAGTACCGCGAGCGCACATGGAAATAAATCGAGCCGTTGCTCGACCAGAGATCTGAGGCATATCTTCCGTAAGAATCTTTCGTTTGACACCATGTGGTCAGCGGTAGCGACACAAATATGAAGAGCCTTGAAATTACTTTTTCGTTAGAACGTTAAGTTTTGTTTTCGAACTTACATTTGAAAGCATTTTCAGCTTGTTTTTTTTTTGTTGTTTTTTGTTTTTTTGTTCAAATGACTTTAGATAATCCTCGAATACCTATTGCACCATAAGCCATTTTAGGCACAAAACTAACACGTTTTGACACAACTATGCTGCGGAATGCCGGTAAAGAACAGGAACAATAAAATGAAGGGCGAAGATATCGCAGGAGAGAATTCTTTCATCCCTGCACTCCTTTCGTCTCGCTCTATTCGGTGCACACTCTTTTCAGTAGATAGCGAAGAAAGAAAGATAAAAGGAAGAGTTGAAATAAAAGGTATAGTCGAGATGATGCGAGAGATGAAGAAAAGAGTGGTCTAAAAAGGAGTCGGGGGAGTGAGTGAGTGAGGGGTCGGGGAGGGAGTGAACTCGCTGGGAGATCATCTGCCGCTATAAGAGGTTGCCAGCTGGCAAAAAAGTCAAACGTGAATCTTTATCTCTCTCTCGCTCTCTCTCTCTCTCCACACCATGTTGATGGCGAGTCGCTGCTTATTTTCAACCTGCTGCTTGCATACCTGGTTAGATCTGAGAAAGATCTCTTTGGAATTGTTGTCGGTTCTGATCCGAATTATATATGTATTTCGTGCGTATCCATAAACCTTCGCTCCGTATATAGTCTTTTGCGAGATTACCGCCGACTTCACTGTCGTTTATTCGCCTTCCCTGATTTTCAGTCACAGTAATCAATAGACGTTTAGATTCATCTTTATGTACCAGTGGTTTTTATCATTATTTTCATTTAACCACTTTCAAACTTCTAAATATTTCGTCAATTTACTCATCGAAAAATGTTCGTGTTTTAAGTTTGTTTTGAACCTTTACTGTTAACAAAAGTGAAATAGTTCAAGTTGAATAAAAAAGCCAATAAGAAAGTCCACATGAATTTCTAGTTGGGCATCCACTACTTGATCCATGTTGGACTTTAACCATCCCCGTTCCCCCTTTCGAGATTGGAACGAGCACAGTGGAACCTACCCCCCCCCCCCTCTCTCTCTCTCACTCTCTCTCACTCCGGTGCTAACACGGAGAAGGGGTGTCGCGATAACGTCACGCTCTGACAGAGTGCCGCTGCTATCGCACCGCCACACGCCGGCAGAGAAACAAAATGGAACCGACCCGACGACCCCCGACCCCCACGACCACCCCTGCATCCCTTGCTTCGCAAGCAAGCTCCAGCTTCGCAGACATGCTATGACTTCCATAAGGTGCCCACCTGCAAACTCAAATGGCAATGGTCATTCATCGATGATCATTACACTTGACGACGGGAATAGTTAATATCTTCACACAATTAATCAAGTTTTACTGATACCTTTAAAGATCCATATCTTTATGAGTGATTATCAAAAACCGTAATCCTTGTATTTTTTCAGTGGATATATCTATTGACCTTGCATTGTTACACAAGTAATAAATTATCTAGAGGGGTCTTTCCTAAGGTATATCTATTGACCTTGCATTGTTACACAAGTAATAAATTATCTAGAGGGGTCTTTCCTAAGGAATAGTATTTACTTATGGTACATATAGCATTATGCCCAAAATTATACAAGCATCACTCTTTTCGTTTGACTACGGATGTCCTGGAATTGCCAACAGAACTAAAGCTTCTTTCTGGTGGTGTCCCTTCGAAGTGTTGTCGATTTACACACATATAAATATTTTCCATATATTATTACGAATAAATGTCATATGTCACGAAACGCATTACGTGCATGAATTGTTTGCTGCGGCCCAATAACTTCCAGACCGTAAAAATAAAAAAAGAAAAAAAAAAAAAAAAAAAAAAAAAAAAAAAAAAAAAAAAAAAAAAAAAAAAAAAAAAAAAAAAAAAAAAAAAAAAACAGCAATCTCTGCAAAAGTTGTCCAATATTGTAGATTGTCACCTGTATTTGGTTTTATTCGATCGAAATAAAGAAATGATTTATTTAAATCGTATTTTCACGAATTAAATATTTGCTCAATTCGGAATTGGCAAGGGTTGTTTACGGCGCGTTACGAGGTTACCGCACATTTCGGCGCGGCCGAATTCGAATCCGAAATCGTAAAAGTGGGCACGGTGTTGAGGTGGAGCGTGGTGGGGGTGGTGTTTGGAAACATCAACGAGGTGCAGAGAGTCACGAGGGTAGGTCGATGCGATCACAGGCGATGCATACGCGATACCGACCGAGCACACGTCCTGCCGAAATGCACACAAGGTCACACGGCTCCGTGCACACGGAAATCCGGACGGGATACTCGCGCGCATACGTAAGCGGAATTTCCGTGGGTTTTGCGCGCTTTTTCTGCCATGTCAGCGTAAATCATGAAATTTCGAAATTGTAATCTGCGAAGGGGAAAACTATGGTTTACGGTATCTGGAGTTTGTTTATCATTTTCCGCGTTTAAGCGTTCAAGTATAATGAATTCAATAATTGGACGGGTACATCGGTATGCGCATTCGGCATTAAAATAATCCCTAACAAACCTGGCACGGGGTAATGAGTTTTCGCCTACCTAAAAATTGATACGAATCGCATTAGTTGTTGATTCGCATAATTGATGCAAATTTTTGTCACAGCGCGGCTATCGTTGCGCTTTACGAGCGCAATTTGTCGTTATTATAAGGAGATTTACATTGGGCTTAATGGACGGCGAACGTAGACATAAATTACGGAACGTCGTAAAGCGCGCAATAAAAATATCAGAAAACAAATGCCAATTTCGAGAGAATTCCACCGTGCGCGCAGGGCGAATTCGAAATTTGCGCAGTTCATTATTTCTTTGTGCACGCAGGTGAAAGTTCTCGTATCCGGGAGAGTACCCATCCATGCTGTCGGCTAATGGGACGGCAGGGGCAGAGAAAATAAAGAGGGACGAGGCGACGTTGCGGGGGTGGCTGTAATTAAAACAGGAATGTTAATTACTCTTTGCATTACCGAAAGCTTGTGATATTGCCTACGACAGCGGCGTCGCAGCGCGCTCAACGTGAAATTCGCAATGAGGGTATATTTCGATTATTTTTTCATAATCGTAAATTTTGCTATTGTTTAACGCCTGTGGCAATAACGAACAATAAATTAGAAGCACAGCCGTATGCGACGCAGTTCTGGATTCGTGATGACGACTCCATGTTCTGGATTCGTGCATTGAAATTTGCATGCGATTTGCAACGGAAAATTTGTGAAATAACGTACGGGGACTCGGCATTTACTTCGAGACATATCGATCACGGCTGAAATCAGATCGTGCAACTCGAGACAGCGTATACGCACTACACGGAGTGCGTGCATATAATATGCGAAAACCGGACAACACGCCTCTGTTGATAAGATGAAAACGCAATTGCGAACACGACGCTTGCATACGCGGCTTTCGTCTTCTTCTTCGATGTTGCTTTCGTCGTTGTTATTTTTTCATCAGATTTCAACGAGATATACACAATAGTGAAATTTCTTCCAACAGCCTCTTTTCTCCACTCGTCCTTTTATTATTGTTTTCTTTATTTTATTGTGTACTTGGTTTTTTTCATTTCTCTTTTCTTGCTTATAACCAAATTCGATTTCATCTCTGAATCTCTTTCAGGCCTTTCCGTGTCCCCTTCTTCGTCTCCTTCTTCTCTTTTTTCTGTCGTTCTGTCAGGATTAAACGCATAGAGATCAAAAGATTATGCTCCCGGCATTAATAATCCTGGTGAAACTCACCGCGCTGGACATTTCTCCACGAAAACATTTTATCAGAAATCTCTCATATTTGAAATAACGCGTTTAACACAACTCGTTCGAATTTCACGGCTTGTATTTCAATCCGCGCCATATATCGCGAAATCGCCCGTACGCGATATGGCGAAAATGTGCAGCAAAAAAAAAAAAAAAAAAAAAAAAAAAAAAGAAATGAATCGTATTATTCGCGTTCCGCGAGTTCCAATTATCGCTAATGATGCTGTACACGATTGTCGAAATGGACCGTCATTTTCACCGCGATTGCGTATTCGATTTTACGTGTATCGGTGTCGAATGATAACTTTGCGAGCTTGAATTTTTTAAATTCTGTATTTTTTGTTTATTTTTTTAATCGTCTTTACATGAATCAGAGGTCTAGTTGATTTTTTCCAAAGGATACACGTGGAATTAAACGATCAAAACATATACGTGGTTGTAGAAGCATTCTATCGGTCGCCTCTTACATCACGTCCGTAAGGTATACTCGACCCACAACCCGTTCGGATTCCTAGCCCGCATTTACTTTCTGGCAATGTGTTGCAAAATCGCGCGTAAAACAAACGGAGAAAAAAAAATCATTTCGCATCTCGTGCTTCCGCGAATTCCAACGTGGCCATTACGCGGGTGAACGGTATACGGGCGAAGCATCGTAAAAAAGTTTTACTTTGTGCAGTCGTTAAAAGAAGTTAGTTTCGCGGTCGTTAAATACAAAGAAGTCGCGCGCGAGAAATCGGTAGAATCAAAAAGGATGAAAGATAATCGGGAAAGGTGAGCGAGAGACAAGGCGTATATGTATGCCTTGTGCGCAACGCGTTGGTCCGTTCGAAGGATCGTAAATATACGGGTCCGCGGGATTTGTGGGACCGAAATGATTTATAGAAACCCGACCGGTGTAACCCTAGGGCCTCTTTCTCTAGGCCTCTTAGCCTCCTTTACTTCATTTTTTCGCGCTTATTATTTCCTACATTGTTAGGATTCTTACCATGATTTATTTCGATCCTACTTCGCTCGCCCAGCAGACGTTTTGTGGCTTTAATGGACTTTGAATACGGAGAGTGGATTTAAATACCCCGGGATTCGAGTATGTATATATGTTACGTCACCATCGTTTTGTCATGTCCTTTTATCTCCACGACGAAATCATAAAATGTATTTTTTCGCGTTGAAGAGCATGTGACGTTTTTAAAATTTATGGCTGTTTTTGAAAATAAGCATTTTGATTGTGAAATAAGCACCGAGAATAAAGCCTATCTCGGGTCTCTTATATATATAGCGTTATTACTGTTGTTCGTTCCGCAAGAAATGTCGACAGTTAATCATAGTTGGCAACAGCTAAGCTTTGTATAACTGCTCTACCGATCAATCGACCTATATTTATAAGTACAATACTACTTAAGCAAATTTCCTGTCCATCTTTCAAAAGAATTTTTTAAATTTCTTTTTTTATATCTTGGATTTCGATTGGTGGATATAAAGAATGCCGGTCCTCGAGAGATGAATACAAGAAAAACAGAATGAACCC
>JAPYZR010009534.1:0-12894 GCA_030522945.1 Trichopria nigra | reverse complement strand
TTCGGAATTTTGATAAAGCTTTTATTTGTAAAATGTGTCTCAGAAATTAACATAATATCGATATCATGCAAGGTTAAAAATAACTTGATTTCTTGTATATATTTCTTGTAATAACTTGATTGCTTAAAGTCCATAATACAAAAAATATTCTATTTTCAAACAATGCTTAATTATTATCGAAGGCAGTGCACTAATTTCATTGTTTGTCTAATATGTTAATTGTACGACAAACATTTGAGTTTGTGTATTGTCTACGACAGATCTGTTCTAATAAAGCAATAATTTTTTGTATTATAGACTTATAATGATCTCGAAGAAAAAGCATGCGTTAACGTAATAATCAGAGATAAAAGTTATACGATTCAAGTGAACGTCTCCGTTAAAATTTCGAGAATTCCGCAACAACAATTATCATATACACTGGCTACAGCCTACAAACTATAGTACGATAGTTCTACTACGTTGTATGCTTACAAAAGTAGTCTACCATGAAAGTACCGACTGGATTCCGTAGTCGTTTCTTCAATAACATCGAATCCTAAAAATCTTGATTTATACACTGGCAAGAGCTGAATACTTGATTTTAATCAAACATTCCAGTTAGGCTGCATCAGGAATTTGGAAATTCCATTCTTCACAAATTCACTTAGTCGCAAAGTTTGTCCTTTCATTTGTTATGCAAAACACATCGAAAGCTTTTCAAGCCCATCGACTTTTCAATGAACACAAATAGAAGTTTTACAAATTAAGAAAAAAAAATTAATTGAAAAGGAAGTAATTCGACATTTCACGCCATGTTCGCTTTGGCAAGGAGCGAAGGTGTGAACTTATATCTTATAAACATTTTCAGATAGAATAATTCATATCACAATTAGGACCGTCATTTCTTGGAAGGTCCCTGACTTGATTCTTCACTGAACAAATGACTCCTCGCATTAGCGAGTCTTTCAATACTTATGGCTTGAATATTCCCTAAGTCAGAGCTGTCAAGTAATGTCTTCAGATTTTGTTTCTCATTCAGATTTATCATACTGCAGCTCTTATCTTTAGTATCTCTCAAAGTGGAAGGTTCCTGAATCATCGAAAGCAAAGGCAGTTCCTTGGCTCTAGTTGACGAACTGTCTATTTTTTTTAAATTTGCAGCACCAAGCCCTCTAGCAAGGTCAAACGAATTCGTTAAAACCGTTGTCTGTACAGGTTTGCTTCTTACAGGGGTCGAGTCTAGACTATGAGTAACTTGAAAGTCCTTTTGTACTTGAGTATTATTTTTTAACAATCGCTTTTGCTTTTCTTCTGATTTTGTCAGCTGAGGTTGCAAAGTACCAACCTCCTTATCGCTCAAATGATGCAAGTTATTAGGAGTATTGCTTTTATCAATAGGTGAATCAGCACACTTGAAATGACCGGCTGTTGACTTATTTTCTACAAGTGTTTGTTCATGCTTTCGTGTAGTACTTGGCACGATAATTTTTCTAGGTTGAGATTCTTTTTCCACCGATTCCGGTCTGCACCGAACTGGTGTTGCGTTCGTTGTTATTTGTGGGGGGTGTGCTGTCGCCGTTCGAGTCTTCCCGAACGAAAATGAGCTCATATTTACTGGACTACTACTGAGTGATTTAGACAAACTATTCTTCAAAGCGATTTTTGATCGATTGAATATAGAGTTAATAGGGCTCTGAGCCAAAGTTTGCCAACCTTGATAATATGATGAATTAATAATCGACTTTACAGTTGATTGATTATCATCAACCTGTTTATGTTGGCTGCTTGGCTCCATTTGCAGTGTTTTTGCAGTTAATATTGGTTGACTGATAATTTCATTTTTCTTTAGATCTGGTTCATTTTCCTTTTGTTTTTCTATCGACGTACTTTTGCTTGTATCAACGCTATCAATATTTTCACAAACTTTAGGTCTTAAGGGTATGCTATTTAGTTTTTCCACACTAGCCTGCAATTCCAGTTCCCACTGAGGAGATGTTGCCTCGCTGCCATCTACGGCTCGTCCATCCAAATTCACACGTTGCTGCAGCTCTAACATATCCTGTAAAGAAATAGTAGATTACTTATATTTGATTACTGATATTTTGGTTAATTAAAATTTTGGTAATGTTTAAGATACATGCCTCAACGTCTTGGTCTATATCGTCTGTGTCTGTTTCACTGCTAGCTAAAGAATTCATTCTACTAAGAGGTGTTTTCAATGTTCCTTCATAGGTTACGATATCAGTCGTATTAATGAGCTCTGCTCCAACTCCAGGTTCTCGTGGACCACTTGCTACCATTTCTAAAGATAAACACGTGTAGAATATAATAATATGTGACACCATTAACTTTACCATGTATAATAAATACATGATTTTTTAATTACTTTATAGCCTGGAAAGAATATTTAAATAATTGAATTTGTTTACCATAATCTTTTCTTCGCCTATGAATCTGATTACTAATATCTTCCAAGGCACGTAGACTCGTGGAATAGGATAATTTTGCGTCTTTAACTGCATTCTGCAATATCTGAATGCATTCTACTTGTGTTGCTAACATTTGATCATAATGCGCTTTCAACTCGAGATATGGTGTAGCTTTAATAATCGACCGGCGATACTTTTCTTCCAGCTGTTGAACTTTTTTTTCTGCATCTTCGCAGAGTTTTGCTTTGCGAAGATGTTCTCGACCACATTCTGCTTTCTGAATTTCAGCATCTGTGACCTAATGTAATGAATACGATATGATTCATTTATAAAATAAGTTAAATAGCACAGATTTTTGGATATTATCAACAGCCCTGGTAAAAATCCGAATGTACGGGGTGCCCAAAATACAACTCGTGTACAGCTAAACGCAGTTTTAACTTTCTGTACAGTTCGATTTTTACTAGGGAACAGAAAATGAATAATTTTTTAGGATATACGAGCTGAATTTAAATTATGAATTAATAAAGTATTAATTAAGTCAAGAAGAATATACTCAAATATGTCTTACGCAGTAATGAATTATGGACAAATGATTATAAATATAAAATTTGATTAGAATTTAAGAAAAAATATGATAATAAATATATTTGTTTTTTATTAGACAGTTGTAATTTTTAACAGGGTTAAATTATTTCTTTATAATAAAGAAGTAAATAAAAATAATTAGTACAAAATGTAATTGTTACTGTATAATAACCTTGATTGTTGCATGATTGAGCATATCTTGCCATGCCTGATCAAAGTTCCATTCATGCTGATGAGACAGAAATCGCTTCTCAGCCACTGCTACCGTTTCTTTCGCTGCTGCATGATGTTCACTGGCTTGTCGAAATAATTGTGCTTGTTGCTGACATTGAATCTGTGCATTATTCACAAAATTTAGCACATCTATATCTTTATGAAATATGTTATGAGTTATATGTCAATTTATCCGAGTTTACCCGAGCCTGTCGTGCAATTTTTGATACTTCGTAATAACATTTTGCTTTCTCAATGCAATTAGCACCCAATCTATTAGATAGTTCTTCGCAACGTCTTCTCGATTCAGAGAGCAATTGACTATAGGCAGTATGAGCCTCCTAAAATTTGTGCATTAATCAACATGTAAAATTATGATTAATACACTTAAAAATAGAAGAGTATTAGTAACTAAATCTTAACAACAGGGTTATTGATCATAAATTTAACACCAACAAAGTAATCATTCTTGTTTTTTAAGTTACTCCCAATATTCGTAAACATGTCGATCAATAATTTATTTAATTCAAGTGCATAATGTGTACTCACATCTAGCTCGATCTCAAGTTTGTTTATATCATCTGTCGCAGTATTTAAATTCTCCAATTCGATCTACAACAACAAATTACTTTTCTGGTAAAACTCTGGACACCTCTTCACTACAATGAAACTTCACTTTAAAAACAATGATTCAGGAATGACAGTCATGCATTGTTAAATTTTTCACAAAAAATGGAGTCTTCCATATTTTTAATTTAAATGTTTTCCGTTAAAATCAAATATAAATAAAAATAGTTTTGTTTTAAATTCTTCCTTTGCAATCTAATTTCTTATATTACCTTAATTAAAATATTATAAATTCCCAAATGAAATCAACTAAGCCTTAATAGGTTCGAAATGTTGATTAATGCGTTTAAAACAATGACATAAATTCCTAAGAATATGACTGATAAGGCCCCGGGCGTGCTTGCATGTGTAAACAAAGTGAGACAAGGTATAGTGACTATAGGTGCTATAGGTATAGGGATTAGTAGTCCGTGTTAGGTTGACGAGTTTCTATATACAATTTTTAATTAAGGTCATTCAAAACGTCACACTCCTGCTGAGGAAATCTCTCGAAACGTCAATGTTTTTGATGCATATTTTGAAGAATCGGAAACGCCCAGAGGAAAATAATGGAATAAATAAGGTACAATTTCTATCAAAGGTGACAATTACTACGAGCATAACCTCACAAATACCAAAGACAGACAGTGACAATGGTGTACGGGGAGGACATTGGTGAATTCTTTTATAACTGATGGATATTTAAATTGAAAATCAAAACGATAAATTACCTGAATGCGGGGATCCAGAGGCCCATCGGCGTCGTCCACGACGTTCATGCTTCGCTACCTGCGACATTTAACCAACTCGACTCATGTTTGCGGAGTCACAACCTCGCGAGTTGATCGCATCATAGTAGGACAACTCCAGAAAACACATGTGGAAATAATTCGTTTTAAATTTGGAGCTTCGCGAATTTTCGCAATGTCGTGCGAAAGATACGACGACGACACTGTGCGCGCGAAGGCAAGTCGGAGACCATTTTGGTACGTCTGCCGTGACGGATGTTCAGTTATTATATATAGACTGATTTAAAGCCCGAGACATTGCGAAGCCATCGCGCGAATCATCTGTATATATATACATACATATACATACATATATACGGAGGAAAGTAGCCATAGTTGCATTCTGCAATACATATATGATCTAACCGCGTACAATTTAAGGTTTTTTTAACGTACAATTTTTCGTAATTGCCTTATAAACACGTTATTTAATTAAGTTGTGTATGTGTAGATCATTTATATTTTAATAATTAATTATTTTCAAGCAAATTCAATAATATTCCCAATAATATTCGATAAACTGCGCGAGAGTAAAGCAAATAAAGTGGATTGAAAATTTGTCATTTTGCGAGCGGCTTGACTATAGAAAGTATTATTCTACGCGATAAAACGGACCAATCGCGGCGAACTGACTCGCGGGAATCGCAATTATTGCATCGAGGCTTTAATCCTGCTGCATACATGTATGCATCTATGCATAATAGGTGCACATCGCATTGGTATACATATATATTTGCAGAGAGTTGCATTCGGTCAGAGGTATATATATATATATATACGCTTCGGTTACAGATGATCAGAGCATATAACTTCCCAATGGGGAGACAATGTTTTTTAAACGTATAAAAAACGTTTAAAGAACGTTGTGTCCCCATATTGGGTTATTAATACGGAATTGTACATTGGATAATAATTAACTCTTAGTTAGAAACCTTCTACACGTGATATTTGGACAGAACGTTAAAAGGTCAATATTATTCCGAACCATTTTATACACACTTTTCGTTCAATATATAATTTTTACCCAATTTTTAAAAAATTCTTCTACATATATTATTCCATTCTAGATATTGCCTTCAGTAAGTAAAAAAGTATATTGAGATTTCAAAAAGTAGCATTGAGAACAATGGGGACCCAATTATCAGAGATGAATAAATAAAATAAAGGTGCTCTTTATAAGTCCTTACACCCGTCGATTTATGAACTCATTTTTTATTTAGTTTTTTTTTGCAATTATTTTGAAAAATACTAATCTGACGAAAAAATGTTTCAAACAAAAAATGTAAAGCATAAAATTCTCTATAAAAAGGGTTGAAATTCCAAATGACCAAAATTTCGGAGTCGAAAGTAATCAGCAACATATAAGCCGTGGTTTGTTTCTTAAAAAAACATATCTTTTTCTATATCAACAGCAATTTGGGTCAATTCTTCAACATTTCATATAGGCTCTCAATTATTTGTCTGGCTTTTGATGTAAAATATCATCGGGAGTTTCTAAAAGATACACAAGTTCTTCTATAGTGATACAAAGTGGTTCTTCATGATTTGTATAGAAAATTCAAGCGCAAAAGCATATTCCCTATATTGATTTAACTTCTTGTCAATCTCGTACGTATAGAACAGAGAGGAAATTAAAGCATCGCCTAATACACATTCTCCGGAGAAATATACTCAAATTTGTTTATACTTCCGTAAAACTTATGAGCTTTTATTACAATGTTCGTCGGCACTCAGATAAAGCATTTTTTGCATTTAAAACATTCCAATCATTTTTCATTGTAAGTAATTTGTTTTCATTTATTACTTTTAATTCGTCGTTAAGATTTAATTGTTGAAGGGTCTTGCTGTATTCCAATTGTAGCTCGTTGACAACACGTTGAAATATTGGTAGCGAATGGCCAATTTCCGCCAAATAAAAAAGAATATTCTTGCTTAACACGAACATAAGTTCGAATCCAGGATCGAACGCGCGCAACAATGAAATGCCGACATTTTTGAAATTGGTTCGCGTAAACGATTTACTGGAAGACAATGCAGCTTCAGTAATCACTGATCGCAGAGTCAAGTAAAAGTCTTGCTTCACTGCCATTGTTCTGACAGCCGTGAGGGCAGCTTCTTCAAAAACCTTCAGTCCTATTCCTGCGACTTCACCAAATACAGGAATAAAAGCTAAAACGTCCAATGAACAATCGACGAATGCACCCGTGTACTGAGAAGTCACGATCTGTTTATAACAATTATGAAACGGTATGAATGATAGTAAAATTCTTATAAACTTTTCCCAACCTGTTTCCATGAATCCTGAACGGTAAAGCGACTCGTGCAGATTCTCAGCTCTTTCTGACGCTATGGACCTCGCCAGTACAGTTATGTTTTGTCCGGGACCTTTTAGGTTTTTATTGAGTGAGTAGATTGTAAAATTATCATGAATATCCACTACCTTATCGTTCAATGCTTTTCGCATTACATTTTTTAAAAAATCTTTTGGATTATTTTCGTCATAGGATATAATACGCATGCTGCCATTTTCACGTAGTACAGAACACAAAAGTAACAGCTATATTACGACTATGTAATATTTATGTAACATGTAACAATTATATAAATGTTATATTACCGTTACATTTTGTGTTTGCAGGGACGTCTACTGTTTCGTCCAGTAAATGATCTAGCCGATGATCATAGATCACGGTCATTTCACGCGTATGATACGCGGCAATAGAGTCAGTTTTGGGTTTGTAAATAAAAGCCTTTTGCGTTGTTGAATTTGCAATATATACGATATCTCCGCGGTGTCTTAATAATTTTATTATAATCATTTCTTCGAGTCTTCTGTATTTTTCAGCAATATCCGCAAGCTCTTTTTCAAACAATTCTGTAATATCAGGGAATTCTGCGGTAATGTCGCCTTCAGTACATCGATACTTTTTACCTTGATTTTTGTATCGAACTATTTCATCCTCCAAATTATAATTCTTACAAAATTTCTGAATAAAGTCAGCAGCTAAATGCGATCGGTTCCGGTAAGCATCCACAGCAGCCTTGTACTGGGCATAAGTTTCGTATTCCATTTTTTCAAAATTGCTGAATACTTCTTTGTGGGCAACATTCCATTTAAATATTTTATTTGCAAAGTCTAATGCTATAGTATTATTGTCAACGAGAGCATGCGTGTAATGGAGCAAGACGGGTAAAGCAAATATGCTGAAAGCAGCTTTGTCAGTATTCTTGGATCCAGCAAAATATTGAATACCTGTTGACAATTGTATAAGTTCCTCGACACTAACGTCAGGCATATTTAGCTGGCACGCTTCTATAAATATTTTTCCAGCCATAGCGTACAGATAATCGACGGCATATATACTCGCAGTGTCTTTCATGTTTGGTATTAAAGGATAAATAAGATGACTCGTAATCCAAGTACGCGTGTCGTTCAACAAAGGTGTATTGTAACATGTCATGACGTTTTCCAATTGTTTTTCTATTTCTATTTTAAAATCTTTAATAGATTCAACGTTATTAGATTGAATTACTCTCGATAAGAATATATATAGACCATTTTGATGATTAAATGCAGCTTGAGTAATGAAGTTCTTCAGTACTTTTTCAGTCCAGAGGGAGTTAATATCTAAGTAGGTTTTAGTATCATTAAAAGAGCTACATGTACCCGTCAGGAGATGATGTACGATTTTAATCTTTTCGGTGTAATTTTTATTAATGCGATTTACTAAAATGTTTACCAGGTCGCAATCATTGTTCTCGGCTTCATTTAAGGGGCACAAATAGTTTTTCAGGTTCCTTTCTTGACATCTCCATTCTGGAAGATCTAATTTACCTGAGACTGCTAGATTGATAACTTCACCCGGAATCGCCGAATCGCAGATGTTGACGGTATGTATCCATACTATCCATAGTAATAAATAATGAAATACGTCGATCAAGAATCTTCCGTTGATTCTCATCAGGAACGTATATACGTAGATTTTACAATCGTCGATGGCAATTAATTCTGCAATAACATTTCCTCAATTATTATTAATTTAAACAAAAAGCTATATTTTTCATATTTTTCATATTCATATATTTCTGTTCTTATATTATAGGTTTGTGTCTCCGCATTATCTCATTTAATTACATTAAAGATAATGTGTGAATTTGATATATATTCTCATTAATATAGCAATGTTAATATTTAAAAGTTGAACTTTAATGCGGTTCTGTTATTAAAATGTGTTAATTTTAAAAATATACGTAAACTAGAAAATTTGAAACATATCTCCAGTTTGTTTATACGTACTCTTTTTAGTTATTCCCTACATACGCTTCACCATCCCCATGTTTTAAATAAATAAATTAAAAAATGAAACGAGCCAGACTGTTTACTCTGAAAATTTACCACTTTCTAAAATAATGTATAGCATTATTATTAAACTTCGTGTATCCTAAACTGATGTAGGCGATAACGGTTTTCAAATTTGTGGAGTCGGACTAATCATGTGACCAAAAACTTACACACAAAATGATATCAAGAAATAGTTGTCTAATGATGAATGACAGAATTCATTAACCGCACTGATAATAAAATAATTATTAATAAACATATTTTGCACGATTTTATGACAATTTTAAGATAATGCAATCATGTATATGAATATTAAACAAGTTTAGCTAACCATAATTTGAGGACAATAAACAACGATTAAATCGACACTTTAAATAACCCTGTCAAAATATTCCTATATATATACATATAAATATAATTCATATCCCTTATTTTCAACTGCTCGCAAAATTATAATATTTTTCTCTCTAAATTTCTTGGATTGAAATTCCACGCTTAATGAATGAAGATTAAGCTACTTTTCATAAGAGTGATTTTTCACTCCATTTTGAAGTTAGTCGGAAAATGTTTTCTCCATAAAGAGTGAAATGTAACTCTTTTAAAAAAGGAGGTTCAATTTTTTCTCTTATAGAGTGAAATATTTCACTTTCAGAAATTTAGAGAGCAATGAAATTCTTTCCCATCCCATGCAATCTCAATCCTAATTCTTGTTCTCCGTTCTTCGTATTTGGCACATTAAAGTTTTTAATAATTTTGGGAAACTATGGCATGAAAATTGAATATACCAAGCATAGAAAATAATAGATAGCAATAAATAATTTTCGATAATTGTATCATGCTTTCATATGAATTTCAATACAAATGTCAAGTATCGGAACTTAGTGATCTTAAGCAGCCTAATTTGATATACTTATACTAATGTTTTTAATTTATAATGCATAGTATACTATGTAATTAATAATGCATACCTTAATTCATTTATCGATTACTTCATTTAATTATTCTTCATTAAGAGATAACTTTGTATTAACAAATATCTTGTAATGTATACAGTGAACGAATACGAAAATAAAAATTACTTATTCTTGGAAGGTTTGAAAAACAATCACAGAAAAACGATAACATATACTTTATGAGCAAATACTTTTTTATTATGCATAGACGAAAACGCAATGAAAATTTATCTTTTTCTTTTATTATACATTTAGATTTTACATCCTGCACGAAATAACTATTAAGATGACCTTATAAACTTTTTACCGTTTTTACCCTTCATTTTTCACAAATGATCGCCAAATAAGAATATGTATATACATCATTATTATTTATACTATTCTTATTTGTAGTGTTGTTCGTAAACGGATTACCAAACTGCCTATGGAAATATGAAGAATTTGTAATCTGTTCAACAAAAGGGTGATTATTTTTAAACATTTCACTGTATTTATTCTTCTATATAATTTAATAATGTATATATAACAGGAGTAATCCAATAAAACGTATGTTTCAGTACGCTGACGTGTGTAGTCTTTTATAAAACTCCGTATTTAAAATTTACTCTTTAAAAAAAAAAAGAAACAATAAATACGGCTTAATAATAAGTTTATAATTATTTCAATACAAGTCCAAGAATATAAATGGATAATATTGCATAACTTTTAACTTTAACAACACCACCGGTGATGATCGGTGTCCATATATATGATATACATAACCAATGGTATTGTCCTTATTGCCATAGTGTGCATTATATCCAATATAAATATTAACATATGATTTCATAAACATTTCAAGTAATATTGTTCTGTACACGGGCATAATAATAGCGTTACACCATTACTATTTAGATATATATATATCTTTCGATTGTTTTACATTT
The DNA here is from genome assembly GCA_030522945.1 of Trichopria nigra. Taxonomy (NCBI): domain Eukaryota; kingdom Metazoa; phylum Arthropoda; class Insecta; order Hymenoptera; family Diapriidae; genus Trichopria; species Trichopria nigra. The sequence goes on along the minus strand of JAPYZR010009534.1, from coordinate 2,067 downwards.
TTATTTTACAAGTATTACGTCCAATTCCCTGTGCAAATTCTGCATATTTCCGCGTTAAAGGGTTAAACTGAATGAATAAATACATGCAGAGATTCATTTAAAACAAATTGATCAGAGTATCTTCTTTTTACCTCTTTATCAGACGTTCAATAGAACACTAAATTGCAAGTTCATATCGTTTGAACCATTCCTAGATTATATGAGAAGAGGCAGAGAGGCAGAGAGAGAGAGAGGAAGAATCTGAAGTATTCTAAAGTATTTAGGCAATTAGATATTCATTATAATTTTTGGATTAGAAGATTAAATGAACGATAATGAAATTATATTAAAATTGCAATATTACTTGTATATATACTCATATAATGACATTGACTAGCATAGTGACATTGATTAGCATAATCAATTTGTTTTCTCGTATTTAAAATTTTTATATTTTCCACAAGTTTAAAAATAAATATTAGATGTATAATTTTAAAGTCCGTGTGAAAAACTTACATCTATACGTTCTTATTGTCTTGAGATATTGTTCGCTACATTGCATAAATTTATAGTTTATGACTTCAATAAGTGACGACGTAACGTTCAACACTTTTTATTACTTTGCGTCTTTTGATTTTTATACCTACATATTTATAGACACAATGTAACATTTACATTTTCCACAAGTTTAAATGTAATGTGTTTAAATTTAAAGACGATAGAAATATATAGATGCCTACTTAAATGGCTTAAAATGGTGTAGAAAGTGCATAGGGCAATGTTAGTTGTTGCTTGATAGTTATTAAGTAAGGTATAGCAATTCTTAAAATTGCCAAAATATAAGATACATTTTGTATAAAAATATTTATTGTATAACTTAAAAATAATGTATAAACCAAAGAGACTGCAACGAATTAAATTCGTAATTTGTACATTTAACTCAGGTACACGAAACGATAAATCACGCGATTGTATATCAAAACCTTATAATTAATCATACAGTTAACATATACAGTACATATTAAATATGATTGACTGATAACACTAATTTTTATAAAGTCTTTGGTTGGTTCCGAAAGTGAACATTGACACTTGAGTCTCCAATTTTCGTTTTCTCTAAATGTCGATATTTTTGGTTCTGTCCACTGATGGAATTAGAATTGACCATTTTCAGTCTTTGCTGTTCCTTATTCCATATCTCCTAAAATTTAAATAAATCATTATTACAATCATAATTTATATAAAGTTAAACTTATCCATTAGTGTATATGTTATGTTTTTTATGTAAATATAAAATATAAACTCAGAACATTCCCTCTAAGTGAATGAAAAACAAGGGTTTATAGACGTTAATAGGATAATAGGTTAAAACATATATATTTATGTGTATTTATGTTCATTTACCTTAAAGTCTTTGCAAAAAGACTGCCACAGCACAAAGAAATCGCAAGGATTGGCAGTTTCGATTGTGCCTTTTTTAGGTATATACTGGTAAAAGTGCAGGACAGCCTGAAACTTTTGTTTAGCGTCCTGAAATTTATCCTTTTCCGTTACTAGTGCGGTTCCCGCCACGCCAAGAAATTTTGTCATCTTTTCTTTAAATGGACCACTATTTTCAGGACATTTTTCCGTTACTAGTCTGTACATTCTCCGACAATCTGTAAATAATTGTTTTTTTTTTTTTACATTTATGATCAAAGAAAAAAAATTATTTTATCTCATTCATTTCTTATAACTCAGTTAATTTATTACCTTGCAGTTCTTTTTCGTGCTTAAGAAATTCTTTCTGGAGATCATCAAAACTGATTTTTGCAGCCGCATCGATGTCCCTTGGCTCCGGAATCGGCAACGGTTTATCGACACCACAGTCTTTTTCCATTTGAAGTTTTGACCTAACAATATAATGCAACAGGGTCACTCCAGCTTCCTTCGATTTCACGTCCTTTAGTTTTCCAAGAATTTCAAGTCCAAATCCATCAGCTTGCCCTCGAGTTCGATTTCCACCATTCATATAATTTCCGAACGTTAAGATTAATCCCATTACGCTTCTTAACGAATTGGAGTTGTGTAGAAATTCACAAATTGAAA
>JAPYZR010009532.1:0-13739 GCA_030522945.1 Trichopria nigra | reverse complement strand
AAAATAATTTATTTCGGATAATTCTCGTTTAATTTTGAACCGATTTCAGCGATATTTTTTTGAGGATTGAATATGTTATGTAGAATCACCCTTCCAAAGCTCGAATTTTGAAAAAATGGTTCAATCCTTTTTTATTTATACTTTTTCTGTTTTGAGGTTAGGTCGGTAACTGCTCTACTTTAGAACCACCTTAACTGTATTATCTATTTTTTTAATAAAATAATTTTCAATTTGTTTTCTTTTGCTATGTATTTTCTCTATTGCTAGAATAAGTACGTTTTCATAATCAAAAAATTGTGTCCTGTCTGTAATCTGTGTATCGTTAAACCTGCATATACTTACCTTTTGAATTATATATTTTTATTTTGTGTTCTTTATTTCGTGTTCACAACAATCTGCTCGTTTCACCCACATATGATGCATGGCAATGTTTGCATTGAATTTGATACACTACTCCACTATGAGATAAGGTTTCTAGTATATCTTTCATTGGTTTAATGCCTCCAATGTTGTATGGTTTGTGTACAACTCTAATTTGTTTTTTATTCGATACTTTTTTTAGCTCTTCAGACAAACCTTTTACATACGGTAAACTTGTATAGGTTTAAAATATCTATTTTTATTTGATTTTATTGAGATTCAATTGTATACTTTATGTATTCTGTTTTTAATACATTCTTTAATCAATAATGGAGGGTAACCATTATCTGTGAGAATTTTTTTGACTAAATTTATGTTCACACGTTAAAATATCTTGTTATCGACAATTATTATATATAACTCATGTCCTAATGTTTGGCTGTTTTTACTGTACTGAAACATCAATGTATATCCTCCTCATATATAATATTTAAAAAACTGTCAGGTAAATAACGAGAAATATTGTCACTTTGTCCATTTGTCCTAATTTTAAGTATAAAAGTTCGATAAAGTCTCCTATTTACCCGGGTGGTATTTATAGCAATATTAGCTTGAATTGATTAATAAATATTTATATAAAAAGTCTTTGAGTGTACCGATCATTTTCGCAATAATATTTCTCATTGGTTTTTTTGATATGGAGTGCATTTCACGACTAGGTGAAAAACGCCCTTTTCCGCCCAGCTCGTTTCAGTAGAGGATCTGATCATGTTGAACTATTTGATTTACCATTATGACATCACAATTCGTCCATTATAATATTAAAGTAGCATAGCGTCGAGAGATTCTGTTTCGGAAGTAATTTTTCACGCCGATGCACATCGCGAGGTCCCTGACGTGTCGAAACGAGCGTTTGAGGTTAGGGTTTCTTTCTCGTTTTCTTATAGTTCAGGAAGTTATTTGTGCTGCATAAGAATAAGAAGTGTGAAACGTCTAAGATGTTAATACAAACTCGCATAACAATTTTCTTTTTCGATGTATATTCATCTTTCCTGTAATTTGCAGAGTAGATTTATAAGTTTTACCTATTTTCTGCCAGTTTTACCACTAAAATTTGTGTTTCTCTTTCGTTTTTTTTTTTAAGTAGAAAAAATGAAAATTTCATATTTTGTGGCATTTTTTGTTGGTCTCCTTGCAACTTCTTTTTTCGGAAATAAATTAAAAACGCAGAACACGTATATGGCCGAATAAGATATATAATTATACTATGTACACACATATATATATATACACATTTCTTATATTATAACATTAGACAATTTTATGTAAATTATATAACATTTATTTCTGCCCAAGTCTACTCATCCGGAAATAAAAAAAAAGGAATATCGAAAGATGCCATGCGCAATTTTATATTTCCAAAAATTCTAATAATAGATCCATTAATATTTTTGTTGTTGTTATGCTAAATTCATAAAGTAATGCGTCTTCAAAGTATTTCGTGATAACGTTTCTTGCCCTTGCCGTGTATATCCCAAAAACAAATCAGATCTATAAGTTGAGCCGATTTACAACTATAGACCAGCCTCATTTTTTATATCTATTTTTGTACGAAAACCACGGGCAGAAATTTTAGAAGGATATTTAGGACCATTATGATGCGAAATGTGGACATTCGATGAAAAAATTTATGGCCATTTTTGTTTTCGAATGATCGAAGTAATTATATTTCATGCGGTTCCGCATCGTGGTTGCCGTGCGGACATTCTCTATAGTCGGCACGTTCCAAAGAGTCTATATATCCCTTAAAACAAGCGTACCCTTTAATTATATATATAAGCATAATAATATAGTATTCATAATTTTTACATTAACAGCAGTTGGCAGGTATGATTACTTCCGCATAAATTATCATCCACAATTACAGACGAGCATAATAACTGTACCAACGATGATACGGTTCTAGGCAAATTGAGAAGCCAAAAATAATAACAGGTTTTAAAATCAAAATATATATATATATATAATAGTTCAGATTGACACGTTGTAAAACGTCTCCAATTTCACGGGCAGTTAAATGGAGTAAACATATATGTTACTATAATGTGCGACATGAAAAGTTTATATATATATACATATATATAATTATACACTCACTCATCCGCCATTATGAATCCGCCATTTTGAATTTTCAAATTTTTACTTTCAGTTTGTAATCAGTGTATCCAAGAACAAAGATCAAGAAGCTCGTTCTCGAGAGTTTATTATTTTCAAGCGCCATATTGGTGCCATCATCTTGAGTTTTTTAAAAAGACGAATCGCCAAAAAAACTAGGCAAGCGTAGCTTCAAAGTGAGACCTCATACGACTCTCTATACGTTGCATCAATAAATCTTGAAAAGGTGGAGTGTCAGATTTGACATACATGTATCCTGTTTGTTGAACCGATGTTATACTAAATGACTATTTATCTTTACTATATATGCAATCATCCATTGCATAGAATAGGGATGAGTAAAATCAAGATTTTTAACGACGGTCCTTTAAGTGATTAATAAAAGTAAAGACGTGCAAGGACCCTGTTGTTTTTTTAAAATACCTTGTGCAAAATACAACACTTTGTAAGTTTATCCTACAATAATGGTTTTATCACTTTGATTTACATGGCTGAACATAATTTACGACGCATTTACTCGAATTTTTACGAATTTTATTCAATCGTGTTTTTCTCTCTCTCTCTCTCTCTCTCTCTCTTTCTTTCTCTCTAATTAGTCATAGGTGACGTTATACGACTATGTCTTAAATATGATAAATACGTAGAGTTTTCGATAAATATGCAAAGCCAAACGCATCACGCGAAATCGTTGCAGGCGTCAGAACATCATTTTACGGCCTACCGGCATTCGCGTTTTCTGTAACCATAAATCAGGGTTGGGCCACGGTATCGTAAATATTTTATAACCCAGCACGGTGACGTGCCAATTACTTGCCTAAAAAAATCTTGCATATTTTCCTATAGTCCATGTGAAATATGCGACTGCTGCATCCGTCTGATGCTGGGCTGAATTCTTCTTATTTTTGAAAAAATATTTTGAAACTTCTCTATATAGATTATCACACTATATATAGATTCCATCTCATGAAAGGAATGATAAACAGTCAAATACATTATGAACAGTTTCTCTCGATTTCTATGAGAAATGATACGCAAATATCCGTGGACAAGGTTTGACATTATATCAGAAATTTTTTTGTCAGATTTCTCAGCACTAAAATTATTCCGATTCGCTACTGGAAGGATGAAATTTTGACTGCTGAAAAAGATGTTCCTGAAGTTCTGACCGTTCAAGTTTAAGAAAATTAAAAAAAAAAAGATTTTTTTTTTAAATTACGATAAATTTTGAATTTTCCAGATATACGACGTAGTGCGTATAGCGAAAATGTGATTGGCATGAAGGTATAATTACGTAATTTTTAAAATCAGAGATGAAAAAATTTTTCGTGCAAATTTTTCGTTCAACTTGAAGGATCCGAACTTCATCAGGAACATTTAAAAAGAAAAAAATGCTGCTGAATTAAATGTTATTCGAGAAGAGGAAACTTCGTGAACTTAACAATATATAAAAATTATTATAATATTGTTTTTAACAATTGTTTAAAAATAAATTTTTTTTTTTTTAATACCTTCATTTTTAAGTTTTTGCTTTTTTTCTAAATGTTTGCAACGACGATCCTCGCAACATCCTATGGAATCCTACAGAGTTAAATTCTAAGTCGTGTTCCCGGAAAATTTCCAAACTACATCAGGATCCCTTCTTACCGCCAAGAGTCACGCAACAATCTCACATGCAAATATTTAAAAAATCGATACATCACCAAAATGTTGTCTCTATCCTGTCAGTAATTTCGCGAAGAAAAGTGACTTATGCAAAATATCAATTGTAGATATTTTTAATTTTTTCACGACCATATATAACCAAAATGGTGGAGTAAAATCGACTTTAAAAAAATTTTTAATGAAATCTTCCGAAATTTCACAGGATGATTTTTACATCTATTTAAGTAAAACAAGTCCATCAATACGAATATTTTATTATATTCCTATATTGTTTAATAAAAACTTTTGTAAGAGAAAAATTTAATTTTTTTAATTTGTTTTTTGTTTATTTTGTATACTTTTTTGAAGAAGAAAAAACTTAATGATGATCTATTAATTTTGCTTCAATATTTATGTCATGCAGAACCCAATAAACTTAAAATTGGTCACATATATATTCCTATGGTTTATTTACGACGAATTATACTTGTGGTATATTTAAATATATTGCAACCTGGGGTCATCTATATGAGCATTTGAAATTACCATTGAATTTATCCTTGGCAAAGGTAAACGAAAAATTGCAATTAGAAGTCATAAATATGTAGGTGTGTGTGTGTGTTGAAAATGAATGTTTATAAATTACATATTCATAAACATTAAAATTTATCAACTGAAAAATAATTTCAATTTTCAGGATTGGTGTCGTGCGTGCATCTTCTACACTGAACGGATAAAGATGATTATATCGAAATGCACTTCTCTTATCGCCGGCATCCTTTTAAAATCTCGCGAAAGAAAAATCAATTACTGAATATTTTCAACTATAATAGTAGAAAATAATAAGGCTTTATTTGACAGAAAAAAGGTTATTATAGCTATTAAATGAAAATGATCGTAAATAGATTTTTAATCAAAATGAATCGACCAATAACAGCGGGGAGTTTTTAAAAGGCCACCCCATTACAGCGCAAATCCATCGAAGGCTCTTTGGGTAACCTTAAGCCAAGGGGAAACAGACACATGCTTCGGTCCTCTGTTCACACAAGGATCGACCGTGAAATGGAAAATCGGGCCACTGGGAAAACTGGGGCAAGACTACCGCCAATAGCCAGCATCATTGCTGCTTCTGGTATATATGTATTATCCTTTCGCAACGAATCGAACGACCAACAATAGACGTTATACGTATTAAGTTGCCGAATTCGTGTATCGGTCATCTTTGTAATAGGGCCTTGTTTATCCTCGATTGCATGTTTACTGGTGAATATGAGGGTAAATTCTGTGGAACTTTTTTGAATAATAAATTGTATAGTTTTTCTTCATTTAGATTTTTTTTTTAATTAATGTTCGTATAAGAATTGGGATCTTTTTATATTTATACATATTTACTTAACATAAAATATGAATTTATTTCTTTGATATTATTTAATACAGACAATCACATTGCACGATTAGTATTAAGTAAACATTTATTAAATTGAAAACAAAAGTAGTAATATAACACATAGTACCTACACACGGCATTACCGGCACTATCGACGATGATGACTCGTTTATATAGGAGGAGTCGCATCTACGTCCACCAGGCGTCGCTGTCGTTTATTTTTTCTCGCAACTGGTGAGGCTAAAGGTTTCTTAGCGTACGACGTTGCGAACGTGTCATATGCTTTTGTATAATCAGTCAGATTAGTTATTTAGTACCTGCCTAGATCGTTTAAGTAATTCAGGTGTAAAATGAAATTAAGAAAATAACGCTTTCATAATACTTCATTAATATGTATTAATTACGATTTATTTGAATTGAGTAAAAATATCGTTAAATTGATGAAATCAGTCAAAAGTACTCTCCTTTTATGTCCTATTAATATTTCGTTGACGTGATTGTCTTCGTCGTGAATTCTTATTGAAGTTATAAAGAGGATGAATACCTGAAAATAAGGTCTTGATGGAAGAAAATATTTCGTGGTCTATTAAAATTTTAGGATTCAATACGATTTGTCATAATTTGTCGGATAATTTTCTTTTAAGATATTTTATGTAACGTCCGAGTAAAAACAAAGCATCAGAACTGTATTTACAATATGGCGTTGAAATTTTGAAATATAGAATATGCATTTAGGAAAGAACCTGATTTCCCACTCAGGATAAAAAAACTGTAACGATTATTTTTTCTCAAAACAGCTTTTTTGGAACCTCTTTGTACGAATTTTTTCTTTTACTTTGTTATTCTACCCCCATTATCTGTCATGACCATCAAATCCTTAACACGATCTTCGCGCCTTTCCTGATGCTTATCTGGAGCCAAATTATCAGTGTATTATCCACTTAATGTGAAAAATGCTGGAAAGAAGATCGCAAAATCATGTTTATCACATGGCGAGGTAATTTGTGTACGTAAACATTATATCCCAGACACGTCCCATATAATATTCGTATTCGTCGTACAGGCGAACTTTCGTTAGTCTTCCCACGTTTACGCGATGAATTCAAGCGCGAATCACGGAGAACGTAATGGCTGGGTTAATTATTCCCGGAATGCGCACGGATTCGATCAAATGGAACTTATCGATCTTGAATGTACGGCCACGGGAATATTAATTTCCTGAAGAAAAACGGCTTCGATAGTATATTTCCTATTAGATAGTTGAAAACTTGGCGAAAATCTAAATGCATTATTGACATAGAAGCAGGATCGAAGGAAGAAAGTTAAGTAAAGCAAATAACAATATTACTTGGAAAGGATGCACAAGAGCCCTGCATTACCGACACCTTGACCGAAGCTGGCTTCAGGTTGTTGCGTACAAAATTATTCGTAATTAACTGACATTTTTTTTTTTTTTTTTGCTTTATTTAAAGTCGCTGTGGAACGTCTATGGTCGCATAAGCGACTACAATATTAATTGTATTACAATATTAAGTACATTAACATTATTTTTTTCTTTTTATATTAAATTCAAAAAGTTTATATCACAAAGAAATTGTAGAGCCACTGACAGTCCTTCTTTAGAATTTAAAAGTGCCTTGTAATGTAGGGGGAACTGTAATCTTGTTCTTTCAGGTTGGTATTGTGGACAATCGAAAAGAATGTGTTTCGTCTGACGTGTATGTGGCTGAAGTTGGTGTGTCCAATTCGAATCCTCGTAATGCAGCTTTCTTCCAATCTATTTGCAGCTTCCAAGGGAATTTTCTCAAATAAATTCTCTCTTACTTCGTGAAGCTTGGTGTGCGACGATTTCCATTCTTCGTTCCATTTTTCTTTTATTATATTTAGAAGCCATTTTTTTATTTCGTGAGCGGAGACTGAAGTTGGTTCGATATATTGAGTTTTAGTAGCATTTTTTTGCGAAGAAATCAGCATTTTCATTTCCTCGTATACCTACATGAGCTGGGATCCAACAGAGTTCCAATAGGATATTCTTTTTATTGATCTTTATTAATTGCGATTATAAGCTGGATAAGGAATCTGTAAAAATAACTATTTTGGCGTTAGCTGGTGATAGATCCTGGATATATGAAAGCAGTTTAGATATTGCAAAAGCTTCACAAGAAAAGATGTTGAACTGATCGGGGAGACGGCGTGCATAAATATTGTCGTTTTCTGTAGTGATTGCACAAGCAGTTTGGCCATCCATGATAGACCCATCTGTATAAAACTGGGTGTACTTGTTGTACGAGTTTCTGAGACTAAGAAACATTTGTTTCAGAGAATCTGCAGATATTTAGGTCTTAGATGTTTCGCTCATTTCCAAATTAATTATAAGTTGAAGTTTGTTCCAAGGAGCAATCGGGTAGAGTTTACACTGGCTGATTTTTGGAATATCTATGTGTAAATTTTCCTTATAATTTTCAATTCTAATTCTCAGAGGTTTTCGGAGATGACTAGAAGATTCATAGACTTCATGTAGGGAGTTTTTTAAAGTTGTGCGGGATTTTTGAAGTTAGATGTTGTTGTGCAGTTATAATACAAACAGAGCAACATTCGTCTGTACTTTAGAGGGATTTCTCCTGATTCTGCAAGGAGGCTACTGATAGGACTCGTTTTAAAAGCACCAATGATGCAGCCATAATCAATTTTGGGTCGTATAAGGGTTCTGTAAGTCATTATTAGGCATTTCTTTTTCGCCCCCCGTAAATGGGGGGCCCCCCATTTAGTTGATGTAAGCGCCTTTATGATATTTATTCTGGAATATTAAGCCTAGTATTCTCATACAGTTGACTTTTTTGATACAGTAGCCGTTTAAGAATAAGTCGGTGTGATCCAAATTCTTTTTTCTAGATATAATTAAAATTTTCCTTTTTTATTTGTACTTTTCTTGTTTTGAGGTTAGGTCACTAACTGTTCTACTTTAGACCTGCCTGAAGGGGGTACTGAAGTGCTCAATCGGCAAGGTAGATTTTTAAAATTCTAAACTAAACTAAATTAAAAATTATTGAAACGATTCTTTTTTCAAATTCGAGCTCTCGTACTGCTATTCTAAACAATCTTCCAGAAATGCCAACGAAATTAAAAAAGGACAAGTCAAGAATTTTTGGAAATAGAGTATTTTTCCGCATTTCTAAAACGTGTCCCCTTAAATTTTCAACCAATTAAACTGGCATTTTTCTGAGTATCGATATTGTTTATGTGCATAATATCACATTACAAAACACCAAAGCTGTAATAAAAAATTCCCCTAATTTTTCTATGAGATTTTTCAATACTCTCTACCACTTTACGAAGTCGTGACTGTATAGAACACTTACCGACATAACCTCGCAAAAAAATGTGTAGACATTAAAAATAATTGAAACGATTTTTCAAAATTTTCGCTTTGAAAGGGTAATTCTACATAATGTACACTATCTCTAAAAAAATACCAGTGAAAGTGGTTCAAAATTTAATGAGGACCATCTTAAATAAATTATTTTTACCAGACGATAAAGGAAAATAATTTATTTCGTAGCGTTATCATTGAAGTTTAAACCAATTTCATCGATATTTTTTTTTATGATTATATACGTTTTTAATTTAAACTTTTCTTTTTACGAGGTCAGATCGGTAACTGTAGACCCTGGTAAGAAAGAAAATACGTGGAATCGACGATGACAAATTGTGTTACCGAGACGCTCGTTCAAGTATTCCTTTCGACCGACCTTATATACAGATTTTAATGGAGAAACAGTGATTGTACTGCTTGGACCTTTACGGCAGCAACAAAGGATTTGCAATTTGTCCGGGATGCTGAATATTGTGATCATCGGTGAATAGTCCGGAAACGTTTTTGTTATAAATGTCGGTAATGCAGAACAGTATAGTAGTCCTTTCAATATATGTAAGGTGACGAATTTCAAAGCCATTATTCTTTTTCGACATTTAATTTAAAGTGCTACATCGGTAACATAGTAATCTATCTCGAAAAATTAAATTTCACATTATCGAAATATTTTTCTCATATTTCGAGTGTCTTACCATTTGACCAATTACGATTGGCGAACGAATGATGAAATTTTTTAATTTCATATCACAGTCGCCAGACAGGTAAACTGGGTACGGTTAAATATTAAAGTAATTACAATAGAGTACAATGAACTATATTGACTATTTTACTTGGCATTTGTTTATATTTTTTTTTTAAATATACAAACAAAATTTGAATTAAAAGGCAGAAATATCGCATGATATTGGCGTAATTTGATAAACTATAATCCCACATGACAATGTAACATCTCGGCGATGTCTCCAGAACATTTCATTTGAGTTATTGATATTCTGGAGATCTTCTTAGAGATATTTTGGAGACATTTCCAGAACGTCTCATGTCCGCCTTTTTGATATTCTAGTGACATTTGCAATATCGCACAGACAAGACTTCCTGGGCATATTCTGCAATATGACCGACACATTCACGATTTTCTGCAAATATTCTAGGGATATTCCCACGTACCACTGAAACATTCTTAGTACATCTCCAGAGTATTTCCAAAATATGTCAAATGAAGTGTTTCCGGAATATTTCATTTAAAAATGTTCTGCAAGATTTTTTGACGAAACATTCTGTCAATGTGACATTTGAGATGTTTTGAGACATTTCGAATGTGATTTCTCCGAATAATACGTACAGAATGTTAAAAATGAAATGTTTTCAGCATGTTACATTTGAAACATTTCGTTTGAGACATTTTCAGGACATTCTGAAAATATCGCAATCGACATAATTCATATGTGATATTTGTGACATTCGGTGGACATTCTGGAGACTTCATTTCTATGTGGGATGATGGAAAGATCATTTGCAAACTCGTGCCTGCACGAGAAATGATATTGCAGTAGGTTTCTTTAAGAATAAAAAAGAAAAAATAATAATTCAGAAGTCAGAATCAATAATACAACAGTTTCTTATATATATATATATATATATAAATAACTAATTTCACGATATTTCGGACTTCATATAACAGATCTGTAACTTGATTGTATCGATAACACCAATTCCAATTCTAAAGTCCAGGTTTTAAAATGTTTATCTAAACTATTAATCTGTTTGTTTCTTTTTTCATAAATAACAATTTTTTATATTCTTCTTTCAAATCCTTTACTGATTTATTATGTAAAATTGATTGTTTAAAATGGCTGTGGGTATCTGAAAAATTTTTAGGTTTCTTATCTTTCACTGGCATTCTGGATTAAAAATGATGTGTTTATACTTAATCGACTCTTTTCTAATATCAATACGAATTTTAACTTCAATATATGTAGAAACACTTGTAAAATAAACAACAATTTCACTTTAAAAAGAAAACGTCGTCTCAATCGTATCTAATGCGGCAATAAGAAAACGCCAGAGAAAAAGTAGCATCTTCTTCTTGTTCTTTACATTTATTTTTTACCGCGTCGAAGTAAGTTTTCGCGTTAACTCAACTTTTCTTATTATTACGCTATCTTCGCGCGTATAACTCGAAGTAGCTTTGAATGTGAGCAATGAACTTTCGGATTGAAGTCACTTAAGCCCAACTGAACTTCCAAAAGTTTTCTGTAGCTTATTTATAAGAAGGGAACGTGTAGCCATTCGTTCACACCCTGGAATCGTCGATTATTACCAATTTGATACTCGGTTTTTACGAGTTTTAAAGTCTTATACGCATCCAACAATTAGATTTTGAAATTTGCCAACTTTTTTTAAAGTAGATAAGTAAAGACTTGGAAGGAAATTCATGAAAAAAATACTTACAATAATAAAATCCACATTACTTACTATATATATATTTATACAGAGAGAGAGAGAGAGACAGGGAAAGATGACAAGTAAGCAAAATATCACTATATACTACTCCATCACTATTTTTATACAAATCATATTCTTTGTATATCGTTTTACTGCCGCAGTTTTGATTTCAACATCAATTTACACGCGTTTCATGACCTGTAAGGGATCCAAGAGTCATAATTTATTCGCTCTGTAACACAAGCGAAGTCATCGCTAGGGGCTCAATCGATTACCCACGCGTTACGTATTCGTCTCGAACTCTGCGATAACTCAATTTATTAAGCATCGGTCCCGGAGAGACCCTTGCAACTCGACCTTATCGTGTATATATATTCTGAACAAAATATATACGTATACACTTTCTTTCAACGCTTCGCCTATACATGAACGACCGACCGTTATTTACGTTGTAATTACACACCTCTTATACTACATATATATATATATATATATATATATACCGTATAATATGACCTGCAATCGATATTACGGTTGATATCCATAGCAATCGAAAATGTATTGGAATAATGAATAAGGATGCAATCATCAATACGTCATTTTTGAAATTTTACACATATTTTGCCCATTTCAAATGCTTTCATATCTAAACATGTACTTTTTCTCTAAAATATGAACGCATATATCAATCAAATTTTATAAATTAAAAAAATCTGAACATTTTATACAGTAAAAGGAATTGAAAGGTATTCGTCAATTCCAAAATGTAAAAAAAAAGGAATTTGAAGGAATTAAAGTTAATTCTTGTTACTTCCTTTGAAATCCTATTTTGCATTTTGTTTACGTTTCCTTTTCGTTTACTGGGGAATGTAGCCCGAATAATGATATTTTAAAATAGTTGAGTTATATTACTGTTGATTTATTTTATTTAATATATATGTTGACCTTTTTGTTAATGATTATCAAAATTTATAAAAAAAAAAAAAAAACAATTTACATATATTTTTAATGTATTCGAAAAAAAGACATCAAAATGGAAATGATAAATCACCTATGTATATACTTCTCTATTTTTACGATTTTTAAAAATTTTGGCTATGGATGGGTAATTCTACATAATAAATACAATCCAATATTTATCTGCCTGAAATTCGGATCGTTTAAGTTGAACGAAAATTTTGCACAACAAACTTTTTTATTCATCATCATTTCATAAAAAATCATATGTTTTTTTCAAATTGTCGTTCAACTTGAACGATCCGAACTTCAGGAACATTATTCACAATTTGAATGTTTTAGATTAGGAATAGACTTTATCGACGGAGCCGCCTTAGCTTCGCAGATATTAAAATCTTATCTATACAAAACCAAAATAAACAAAGACATAGAAAAAATGTTTTCATTAAAAATAAATACCTGAATTATCTTCTTCGATAAAAGAATCATAATGCGTTATTTTCTGCTTGATTTCAATATACACACATGATTACTAACGCTTTTAGTTACTGTTTTGATTCTAAATCAAGTATAGATATTGACATATTTCGAATAACTTTTCAGTTACCTCACAACTCTTTTATAATTTTAAAAATCTTATTACATGCAATAAAAATAATTTATTTCGGATAATCCTCGTTTAATTTTAAACCAATTTTAGCGACACTTTTTCGATTATTGTATATATTATGCAGTCTGTACCGTTCGAAAGTCCAAATTTTGAAAAATCCTTTCGATCATTTTTTATTTATTTTATTTTTATTTTTTATTTCGAATGATTCACTATACGTTTCAGATGCTTGTTTACGAAATTCAGTATACAAGTTTCAACGTAATCAATTGAAAGGGTTGAAAAATAAATAAAAAAAATGTGTTGATATCGCAACCTCATATTTATTATGAATTTTGTTTTAAAATCGGTATGATAGGAAACGTAGTAAATTATCTGGATTTATTAGCCTCTATTTTACTTGATAAGGGGAAGCATTCATCGACATATAACCTGAATCAATTTGTAATCCTTTTTTTCAAGAAGTGAAAAACCAATCTTTTGGTTATCTAACCAAAATATCAAACTAATATTAACTTTTTCGTATTAAAAAAGCATATCATTTTATCAGATTCCGACATTACCGACGAAATAATGAAAGACGTTCAATGGCGCCACCTATTCGCTTTAGTATGCATTATAACACAATTCTCAAATCAACTGATCGATAAATGATTCTTTCATGCTATAAAAGAAATATTTGAACTTGTATAATCAGGGGCGGATTTACCATTAGGCAGAGTAGGCAGCCGCCTAGGGCGGCAAGTTTTTTGGGGCGGCAAATTTGTGGGGCGTGAAAAAATTTGAATTTT
>JAPYZR010009519.1:0-11484 GCA_030522945.1 Trichopria nigra | reverse complement strand
AAATTGTCCAATTTCATTATCTATTTCTTAGGCATCTTACAAAAATATTGGACAATAAATGTCCAATAAATGGCTGCAATTTCTACCAGGGCTATTTAGGGAACGGTGATCCCATTGGACAACAAACAATTTAATTGTTACAATAATAATTACTCTGATTATGTTAAAGTCATTCTTGACACAGCTGTTATTATTTATTTTTTTTTAATCATTGTAAAATTTTTAATTTTCGGATTAGGTTTGGTGTAATCTGATTCGCTCTGATTATGTTAACTTCCCTGATTTCGGATTGAATCGGGTTAAGCAGGAAGCTAATTTCCTAAATAAGTCCAGTTTATCTGGGATTATCTCGGAATAATTCTAATCAGTTGGATGAGTTTTTCGAATTCATTCTGAATGGTACTGCATTAAAGCAACGTTTTCGTCGCTTAAAAAATATAATGTAAACAAATTGAAAATATTAAAAAATTGAAGATGAATTGTTTCATTACGTGAGTTGGTGGTATATTGCGTTCTAAAAAATTGTATAAGAACACTTATACGTACTTATAAGTACACTTCTTCACGTTGCCAGACTTTTTATCTGTATAATTTATGATATATCCAACATATCCGAAGCCGACAGATTTCAGTGAACATATGCGTGTATATAATATCGATTTCTTTATGACGACTTGAACACATATTTAAATGACAGACTCATTGCATCGAAAGTATTAATGAGAGTAGAGAAACTTGCTAAACTCTCGCGATGTGCGACTGAAAAAGTTTAAACGAAAGCTAAGTTATATCTTCGCACAGGCAAATGATAATTAGTCTTAACTCACGTTTCTATCCCGTCCTTATTATATAGCTTCGCGCATCATTCTTTTCTCCTGGTCGTAGACAAGTGGCGCGCTTAATTTTTTTTTTTTTTTCACAGGGACGAACGAACGTATGGGAAACTTCGTACTATGTAGTATACATAAACGCGCCTTTCACTGACTTGTGACTTCCCCAGACAAAATTTTAATCTGCAAAATCGAGATTCGAAAATACGAGGATTACATCTATCAAATCAGCAGTATATATATACAGTTATGCGGAAGTGATAAATGCGATGGACATGGATTGGAAAGAAATGAAAATTTATTTCTCTTGAATGGAATTCATATGTGGTATCAATAATTGGAATTACTTATATGTATTTCGTATAATATTCAATCCCATTCAATTCTATGCAAGGTTAATATATCTATTTCAGTTTCTTTGAATTCTATTAAAAAATGAAATAAAATGTATTTATGCATGTAGTAACATTTTAATTTTTTTTTTTGCATTTACAAAGCAAATTTCGTAAAAAAGGGTGAAGAATTTCATGAAACTATACAGTAATCAGAATCGACTAAATTCATCTTTCACGTTGAAAATGGGCATCGATCAGATTTTCTTGTTTTTCTCGTTATCATTTCGGAGCAGCAAGAATGGCTCATTTGCAGGAAGAACGTCTCCACAACTCAGGACGTTACAAATGTATAAATTATCACATATACCATGTGGATTTTTTGTCTTCATCGAAGATAAGAAAAAACCGACACGTATATCATGTTACAGATGCGGAAAATGTCGATGCTTAAGATCGCTTATCGCTTCCTTATGCACACGCGACTTACAAACTTCATTTTGAAATTCCTCATTAAGAAATTATTAAATCTATAATTCATCTTTATAAAGTAACAATTTACAACACATTACTTCCGTCCATGTCGTAGGTTGGATCAAATTATTGAATTTAGTCACTCGAAAGAAAACAAAAATTATCATTGTTTTTTCATCAAATGTCCATGATTGAAAAATGGTTCTTTGATCTCCAATCTGGTTCGTTGTAATATGTTTCAAAGTATAAGGTATATACGCGAAAATCAACTATGAAAAAAAGTACAAGTCGTTATTGCGAAGTTGACTGATAGTGCGATTTCGGTAAAATGTACATATGTTTTTTATTTATCATTTTTTTTTTATTTTAACACCTACTGATCAATAATTATCTGTTTTTCGATAATACATGTAGGCCAGTCAAATTGCGTACATTTAAATAAGAAAGTGATTGAAGACGGGATTTTTTTTATCTCCCCAACATCCCCGAAAAAAATCCCATCTTCAATCATTTTTTTTATAATGTCTTTTTTTGTATAATTTGACTATAGACTATATAGTTAAGTCTGAAGAATGAAAATGAAAATTTTGTTATTCATTTTTATTAATTTTTATTAATTAATAATTTCTACTTCAGTTTTCTTTATGCGATAATGTATTTTGCACATGGAGACAAATTTTCTTGTAAATGTTACCATACCTGATGGCTTTTTAAGGACAGACTTTCGTCATGAGAAAAATTGCCATTATATATTTATGTTCAAAGTTTAAATATTTTTTGGAATTTTTACTCTCAGTATACTATATTAGTGTAATTACTGTTAGCGTAATTCTACACAGTACATAATATATGTAATGCCTAAAAATTCCAGTGAAATCGGTTGAAAATTGAACGATAAATTTCAGAGATAGAAAAAATGTACTCCAAATTTTATTCTTCATTATTATTTACAATATTTCTCATTCAATTTCCATCTAATGTGTCACTCTTCTTATTTGTGGGAATCGTATTTATTTTGTAATATGCAGCAGAGCTCAAATTCAACCACTTTTTATTTATACTTTTATTGTTGAAATACTCGGTCGGTAACAACTCAAGATAAAGATAAAGCATCTCGATCGATAACATCAATGCCTACCATAAAATATTCAAATTAAAATACTATATAAGCATGTGTATATATATTCCCTTTATTAACTTTGATCTTTGGTAAACAATATATGATTGTTATTACATGAAAAAAACGTTGAACTATATATGGTATTACCTTTTGTACTTAGGATTAGGTCTATTTTAAGGCGTTTTTTATGAAAGTACGTCAGTTTTCAACGAAATCTTCAGTATAATTCGAAAATATAAAATTATAGGATAATTTACAGATTATGTTGATCACACTTTATATTATACCTATTTTAATAAGTCATGTATAGTTTGCATCGTAACGTATAAATCGACTCTGTATATATTATCAATATGCACATATATTATTGTACATATTCAAAGACGCCAGGGGCACATCCAGTAAGTTACCGACCGGACATTGCGCAAACGATAAAAATAAATAAAAAATGAATGAACACAAAATGTAACAGTAATGTAACATTTATATAACTGTTACTTGTTACATAAATGTTACTTAGTCGTTATGTACCAGTTACTTTTGTGTTTGCTGGGGAGTGATTCTACATAGCATATATATATATATATACAATCCTCCAAAAAATTCTATAGTATTTAAAATGAAATAAGATCTTTTGGAAACAAATTATTTTTAAGGCGTATACCGGACTTAGATTAGGAATTATATTATGTTATGTAAATTCACCCTTGCAGATTCCAAATTTTCGATAATTTGTTATTTGCACTTTTATATTGTTGCAAAAGCTCGATCGGTAACAGCTATTTACAGAACACAATTAAGCAGACTATCAATAAAAGAACTTATATATTATACATAAATAAAAAAGGAATCATATTTTCAAATATATCGCAAATTAATACATCTATCGAATACAATATTCATATGACATTGGATAAATTCGATAATATATTTGAAATATATTGTGTACGAAATCGTTTGAAAATGAATGATATCGTATTAAAATTTCCAACATATGTCATTCGAAAGTGGAAACAAATCTAATGCTAGTTGGTAAATATTGAACCCGATCTCGTTTGTGGAATCGTAGTAATAAAACACGTTCGAGACGAATCCCTGTTTTATCGCGGTCATATTTGCATTGTCTGTACCACGAATTCCGAGCATTTGGATACGTAGTGATCGGCACATCCACTGGTGGCGCGCCAGTCCATTAATCTCTGCCATCTGACATCTCTGCATTTTGTAAATATTTTGAATTTGAGTGTAACATGCGCAAAACGACGATTTTGTGCGTGTCTTTTCAAGGATACCACACCTATTCGAAAACAATTTTTTTGTACTTCAAAATCCTATACCGGGTGCACCTTTTTGCGGGTGCTCTTTCAGAATTTGGTATTGGTTTTTCAAAAAAACTTCAATAACAATGTTAATTTTGCAAAACAAAAAATGTGATTTTTCAACGTGATTTTTTTTCATAGTCGATTTTTTATTTTTTTCCGTATTTATTTAATCATAATAACACCGGGAATCGTGGTCCCGATGTTTAAACGTTTTAAAACCATGAATAGCAGTTTTTTTATCTGATTTTTCCAAAATGGCGGTTGTGTACCCTGGCGTCATAAAAATGTTCAGGAATTTTTTACTCCAAAACTATCTACTCTACGAAAAAAATGTTGTTGGAAAAAAGTGCTTAAAATTACCCAAGGAACGTATGAATTTTTTTATAATTTTTTGGATCACTTTTGGAATTTCGGAATGGGACCATATTTTTAAAAATTAAAAAATGTTTCAACAAATTCTGAAGAAATTCAAACATACTCCTTGTTTACTTTTAAGAACTTTTTATCCAACATTTTTTTGTAAAGTCAGATTTTTTGGAGTCTTTTTTAATTTGAAAAATTTTTAGTTAATGAGGACTGATCCAATCGGTACCAATATTCATACGTATATTGGTGTAAAGGAACAAATTGAGAGGTGAAAAAAGAAAGTTAAGCAGTGAAGAAGAAAGTTGATGAATGTCTTTAAAACTGAAAAAAAAAAATTTACAATTGCAGTTTACAAAAAAGACAAAAAAGAAAAAGAAATATTGTATGTATTAGTTAAAAAAAGTTAATTTATAAGTTGTTTGTAAACCACACATAACAATAAATATAAGCTGTTCTCTCAAAAGGATGATACAAAACCACGATATGAATTTACCTTTCTTTGACTCGAATATTTCAATGATTTTGAAGACTTATTTAAATGAAAGTAAAACCACATGAAAAACACAGATTAAAAAATTATGTGCAACAATTTTTGAATATTTATTGTTTTGATTATTTATATTCCGGGGGAGGGGGGGGGGGGGGTTCTGAGAAATTTTCACGTTACTCTTTTGTTTGTATATTTATTTGTTTATAATTTATTACCTTATATAATGTTTCTGATTTATGTCAATGTCCAGTAGCAGTGAAAAGAATAAATTACATATTTAATTTTTATTTGGTTATATTTGTTTAAAAATGGGAATATTCTTCATAATTACAGTAAGTTTTAACATTTTTTTATAAATTGGATATTTATTGTTTTATATGTATACTTATTACAAAATTATTTAAAAGAAAACCATTAATTCATTATTTATGTATTATATAATAGTCTCTGAATGAATTTTATTATTTTATGAGATTAAATTGTACAGACGATTGATTGAACGAAGATTTTAAAACTATTTTCTTTTTCTAAAAAAAAGAAACAGTTAGAAACTATTCTTCCTCATTATTAATTATATTTTCACTGGTAAATATCGAGAGTAATCGAAACGTGAAAACGTTCCAATTCACCCTAAAATTAATGATTTCACAATAGACTTCTATAATACATATAATAATAAGATTCATAATTGTATATGTTGCATAATCTCCCGAATGTCGTTAAATATATATACAGGACAAAATTTATTTTTGTACTGCGTGAATTAAAAAAATATTTGCGATTAAAAAAAAATTGGTTTTTTTAAATACAAAAAAAAAAGAAAAAAAAATAAAGTTGGGAGCAAGTTGTAGAAATTTCGCACGGCGGGGGTAACAGGTCGATTATAAACGAACAAAACTGAATATTAAACAGAAAGTAAAATGAATTAAGAGAACGAAATATATACATGTTTTTTTTTTACGGAAACAGATTCTTTTGCTGTTTGAATTATTGCGAATATTTGAGAAATCATTTTGGAATTGGGATGGTTGGAGTCGGCCTGCGGGTCCTTTAAAAATCTGGAAAACTGTAAATGGATATCGCACCAATAAAAATGGCAAAATCAAACCAGTGACGTTATCAATTCAAGAAATTCCTCGAGACAGATTCGATGAAGCAGTTCGGTTTCTATGTGAAATTTTTGTACATGAAGATGCTTGTTTTAACTATTTAGGTACATGATATTGCGTTTGAAATAACTGAACATAAATTATACTTAAATCCGCAACTTTCCGACAATGCACGGGCTAATTGTCGATGATAAGCCGTTTTCGACAAGTTGTCCCGCGTGAAGTGTCGCTGCAAATTTGCGGACTTACGTATCTGCTACTGTTTTGCTATATATCTAGGATATAAAAGATTTTTAAACAGATTGTTTATAAATTTGACCCTCACTCATGTGTAACTCATTTGAACAAAATGATAATTAATTTCATTAATGCGTTGTAAAATTTATGCCATAATAATAGTAATAGTTAATTCTAAATGATAACTCAAGTAGAAAATGACACCATTTCCTCTCCAATTTTTCTGGACTGTACGTTAAAAGTAATGGAGTCCAGAAAAAATAAAATGACCAGAAAATGGTCTTTTTTCTACTAGGGAAACGAATTACGAATAATGAAGCGAATAAATCGAGCTATATAACTCATATATATATATATATCCTTTTATAAACAATACAATGCTGGGTTGAAACTTTTATATTCGAAAAATAATCATTCAACAAATATCACTGCTTATATTAATGAAAAATAATTACGGCATCACTTAACATTTTCTTTAAATGGGATGGAAGAAAGTCTCAATATCATATAAAAATTGAGGAAATAACATTGAGTCGGTCATGTACCGCACTAAATGCTCGGAAATGTCTTGTAAATATGATTATTGTGGGCGTTTGGATTTTAAACATATATATTCAACATTTTTTTCTCGTACGTTTTCGGAGCGTTTTAAAATTGTTGATGTAATTTTACCCTCCATGTAAGTCTGCACTACCGTCAGACCCAAAATATGTAAAACAGAAAGTTTATAAAATTCCAATGTTAATTTATAACTCTTTTTCCGCAATTAACTGCAGTTGGCACTTGATGTTTTAACATGTATATATAGGTATAAGATACGACCGAATAGCGATTATGGATATGCAATCGATAATAATGGCTTATCTCAATCAGGGAATTAGTGTTGCTGCCTACAGATTGGATTCTTGTGGAAACATTAATGAATTAGCGGGGCTTAACGTTTTACACGTGTCGATGCAATACCCGACACTTGATACTAAGGAAGTCGTGGTAATATTAATTATCCTGTCAATTTAAGTTATATTATAGTTATTATATGTATAGAAATGACACCCAATTGGGTGTAAATCCGAGTCTTTTTAGTGTTTACACCCACTTAGGTGTCATTTCGGACCCCGAACAACATTTTACTTGGTATACTTTTCCGTAAGTGTAATGATAAAGTCCATAAAATGTAATATATTTAATTGATATTTTTGCAGTCAAAATTTAAGTCGAAAAGATTTGTGCGATATTGCCGAATAACGGCCAGAGTCGGGGCGATCGTTAACCCCCACAAGTCATACGATGTTGATAAAATTCTGGCCGGACGTGGTTTGTGCGTTCACCCATTCTATCGTAGGCAGAATTTAGGATGTGAGCTTTTAAAAATAAGGTAAAACTGATTATCATGTAACTTAATTAAATATATTACAATACTATACATTAAATATGAATGCAAATGGTTTAATATTTTATTTGTTTACATGAAAATAATATTTTACTTGACATTCAATTCATAGGCGAATTATTGTACATGACAATATATAGGATTAAAATAGAGACGTATACCTTTTGCTATATATTGTTAAATGTTTATTATATAGAGTTAAAAAATCGATCGTTAAAGGATTAAATATAGAATTAAACTAAGTTTGGAAATCAGTAGAAAACGCATGTTGACCCATTAACTACTAAAATCAGGGAATTTTTTATTCGTTTTCGAGCCTCATTATCAAATAACTTGTTAAGTATATTCAGCAGAGTAAAAAGAAACCATATATATATATATACTTGAATACTTTCAAATGTGCTTAAATTCCCGAATAATATTTTTTATGCCGAATCGATTTCAATACGTTTTCGTATGCTGGAAATAATATTTTATTTCTCATTTCAGAGAAAAAATTGGTAAAGAATATGGAATCAACGTGTCAGCCAATTGGTTCAATTCGGAAGGTAGAAAGGTTGCCGCGCGCGTTGGTTACAAAGAGTTATTTTCTTACAATATGAATGAATTGTTGAATAAAAGAGGAAAGCCATTCTATCCTAATTTAGATGAAGTTACTTCAATGATGGCATATGACTTTAGACAGTTAAACAATTTTGACCAAGTGTATTGATAAGCGTACACGTTAGGAAACTTTTGTTCGTTAATTCAAGAAATAATATGGATACATTTTAAACGCACATATTTAGTATACATATATGTATATAATATATATATGTAGGCGACATGTCCCAACGACAATCGCACAACGTTTTTAGTCTTTTCTGAATGTATTTTTTTAAATGTCGACACTTTTTATCAAATGTGCGTTAAATGTATATATCTCGAAACTATTGTTTAATGCTGTATACTACAAAATAATCGCTAAGAGGCGGATAGAGAGGAGTGCTTTTCTTTCTGCACACGTGTGCGCATATAATTGTAAAAAATTTAACGACTGATTTTCTTTTGTTAATTGACTAATACATTTTGGTATTTGATTCTGCATTTCTGGAAGGTCTAAAGTAGAACTGTCCTAAAGTTACAATAGTAATTACACCTATATCTTTTTAGGGATTGCATATATAGAATTTATATTTTTAATTTACACTTTTCTTGTCGCCTCTTCATTAAGTCATTTTACTTTCGACGTAATATTATAATATTAAAAAGGACGTGTGTTGTAAACGTTACAAAATTATTTTAGTGAAAATATTTATTATTATTACTTTATTAGTAACTTTTATGCGTTTTTATATGGCCTTGTGTTTTCGTGTTAATTATTTTTGTATACATTTCGTGTTAAATATATTTAAACTTAAATATTTCATTCTAGTTTACACTGTTTAACATCATCTAATAAAATTAAACAGAAAAATATAAAAATTTTATGACTTAACAATGTATTCACCAGAAAAGAGATTTAATGTAATGTAGACGATATGTAGTTTGAAATAAATATCGTTTTAAGTATATATGCATGTAATTACTTCGACCCGCACCGTAGGTCGGAAGAAGTATATTGAATTTGGCCCCCCTGGCAAAAAAAAGTACCCCCTATTTTTTCATCAAATGTCCACGTTTCAGACCATAAGGAACCCAAAGATTTAATAAAATAATTTTTGTCCGTTAGTCTGTACGTTCGTCACAATAAATTTGTACGCGCTGTAACTCATGAACGAATGAACAGAAGAGCTTTAATAACCTCTTTTTGGAGATGTCTAAGCCCAACTTAGATCAGATAAAAAGCTAAAATATATCCTTCAAGTAATAGAAGAGGGGAATGAAAAACCGTTTTCATTTTTTATAGGAAAATTTGTACAAACTCGTATAGTTTCCTCACTTTGCGGGTCATAATCATCAACGAGTGCTCAAAATACTTGTAATATGTGTGTGTAT
Source organism: Trichopria nigra (assembly GCA_030522945.1). Lineage (NCBI taxonomy): Eukaryota > Metazoa > Arthropoda > Insecta > Hymenoptera > Diapriidae > Trichopria > Trichopria nigra. The sequence goes on along the minus strand of JAPYZR010009519.1, from coordinate 1,837 downwards.
GTCCGTGTGTGTGCGTGTGTATATGTGTACGTGTGGGTGAAGTAGTGTTCCCATCTATTCCACATTTTTTCAAAGGTATGTTTTGGCTGAACTGATTAGATCTAATTAGATTTTGGGATATATAAATACTAAAATGGAGGAGGGATAGGGGTGAAGGGGATAAAAAACATTTTCTTGATAAACTTTAAAATTCCATGTCTTTCTGAATTTAGTGACAAAACTTGCAAGCGTTTCTTTTTACACAAACATATAAAAAGATGCACATATATTAATCTATATGGAAATAGAAATAATTAATACACTTCAGCTTTGTTGCGAACAAATAACTGATGTGGGTTTTCTGCAGTTTCCCCGCACTATTGCACACCGAATGGGGGTACTTCTGTGAAGTCGACTGTAGACGCACAAGGGGACCTACCCCCCCCCCCCCACCCCCACAGGGGACTGCCGGGGTTCAAGAGGCGCAAATCGCGTATGCACGTGTGTTTCTCCTATCGTGAAATTATTGTTAAATGGAATCATTGGTTGTTTGGTACTGGTTTGGTACATGGAACTCGCAAACTCGCTGTCAGGATGGACAGTAATCCGTAGTGTGAGAGGTGCGGGAAAAAGAGTATTAGTTAAAAAAGTTAATTTATAATAGTTGTTTGTAAACCACACGTAACAATAAATATAAGCTGTTCGCTCAAAAGGATGATACAAAACCACGATTAAATATTACCAAATATTAAAATGATTTTGAAGACTTATTTAAATGAAAGTAAAACCACATGAAAAATACACGGATTAAAAAAGGGGGGTGGTGGTGGGGGGGGGTGGGGGGGTGGGGGGGGGGGGGGGGGGGGGGGGGGGGTGGGGGAGGGATATTATGTTTCTTCACTATGTTTCTGAGAAATTTTCACGTTACTCTTTTGTTTGTATATTTATTTGTTTATAATTTATTACCTTATATATAATGTTTCTGATTTATGCCAATGTCCAGTAGCAGTGAAAAGAACATATTACATATTTAATTTTTATTTAGTTATATTTGTTTAAAAATGGGAATATTCTTCCTAATTACAGTAAGTTTTAACACTTTTTTATAAATTTGATATTTATCATTTTATATGTATAATTATTACAAAATAATTTAAAAGAAGACCGTTAATTCATTATTTATGTATGATATAATAGTCTCTGAATGAATTTTATTATTTTATGAGATAAATTGTACAGATGATTGATTGAGCGAAGTTTTTTATACTATTTTCTTTCTCTAAAAAAAAAGAAACAGTTACAAACTATTCTTCCTCATTATCAATTATATTTTCACTGGTAAATATCGAGAGTAATCGAAACGTGAAAACGTTCCAATTCACACTAAAATTTATGATTTCACAATAGACTTCTATAATACATATAATAATAAGATTCATAATTGTATATGTTATTGCATAATCTCCCGAATGTCGTTAAATATATACAGGACAAAATTTAATTTTGTACTGCATGAATTAAAATAATATTTAGGATTGAAAAAAAGAATTTTTTTTTTTAAATACAAAAAAAAAAAGAAAAAAATGAAGTTTGGATCAAGGCTTGTAGAAATTTCGCACGGAAGGGGGTAACAGGTCGATTATAAACGAACAAAACTGAATATTAAACAGAAAGAGAAATGAAAAACAAAAAACACTTCCCTTTGCAGTCTTGTGACTAAATAATAATACTTGACGTTTCGGTAATACGCACCTATTTAATTTCGAAAATTTTTCTGAAGAGGGTCCACACCGGGACCGAAACGTCAAGTATTATTATTTAGTCACAAGACTGCAAAGGGAAGTGTTTTTTGTTTTTC
>JAPYZR010009516.1:0-14885 GCA_030522945.1 Trichopria nigra | reverse complement strand
TTTTTTTTTTTTTTTTTTTTTTTTTTTTTTTGTAAATTATATATAAATGTCACATTGTGTGCATTTGCCTGTTACTTTCTTATAACTTCCATTATTTATCTATGTTTTTATATTTGATACTAAATACTATCGTTTTTTTTTTATTTCTGTTTTGGGACATAACAATTTGGTAAAATGTACAATACTATGTATGTATATGCTCTAGTACTGTACATTTTACCAAATTAAGTTAACAAAATAAGATTTAATAAAATTATGGTTGTAAAAACCGATACATTAATTTTTTATATTAAATAAATTCAAAAAACGAAAATATAATTCTTCAATTTAAGAAAACATGCGATATTTGTATTATATTTTTGATATATATTATATTACTGTTATTATAAATTAAATTTTTTTTTATATTTATTGCATTTGTGTATCCAAATATATGTTTTATGCTTTTTAGTCAATATCGTAGATTTTTTATATAGGTTTTTGTAAATTATTTACAATTTTTTATTAAGTTTTTTTTTTTTACATTCGATAATTTTTTTTTTGTAATTACCCTGCTTGTAAAATACCGTAGAATCTGATTAAAAAAATAACATTTAGAACAGTATATATAGAAATTGAATTTTTTTGTTAAAATATACATATATTTACGTTGATACAGAAAATATTGTACAATTAATTTAAAACAATGACATTATAGACATATAACTTTTCATTATTAAAAATTTCATTATTCCAAAGCGTAATACAAATAAAAGCAATTCTATTCTATTCTGTTCTATTCTATTCTATTCTATTCAATTATTTTAAATCATAATTTTAATCTGTATTCCGTGTAGTTTTCTCATTGGTTGAAATAATATTCAATAACAAAATGACGTATTTATTCATTGTACACGTTGTAATTGAACTTAACTTATATTTTAAATCAGTTTTTATCAAAATTTTCATCAAAAAATAAAATTTGTGTATAATGTAGTTTAATATTACAAAGTAGAAGCAAAAACTTCAAAAAATAAAAACGTAGTTTAATATGTTTTTGGACTTAGGGTCATCTATGGCGTTATTATACATCCTACTACTTAATTATTTCACCACTATTGAATTAAGTTCAATGGTATATACTGTACATATTCCACTATTAATTTTACGTTATTCAAGATTATCACGAATCTTTGTCGACTGTCATTTTTAGTTCTTTTCTCTTTTGCATTTTTTATCTACGTTTGTTTGTCCTTTGGTTCTGTCCCAGTTTTATGTTATATTGACAATGGAATAAAAAACTATTAATTTAATAAGTAATTAGATCAAATACAATCAAATTTTTATAAATATTGTTAATTTTTATCATCTTTTTTATTTTACTGTTGGTATTTTATTAATACATTTCTTCGCTGTCTTTTTCTCCCAACAAATACAAAATAACAAAACACAAAACAATTTTAAAAAAATACAAATCGAAGATAATTTTCAAAACTAAAATTTCGTCCCAATATTTCATGCAAATGTATTGAAAATTCTCTAAAATCACCTGAATAAGAAGCTTTAAACACGAATTAAGAAGATTTTTATAAATGACTTGTTCATAATTTGTATATAATTGTAATATATAGTCATTTTAAAATAAAATAAAATGTAACCTTAATTTTTAATCATCGATCCAAACATTTTAACAATATGGTGAAGACATCTCAAGTCAACGCGGCCATTTTGAAAAACCTGGACTAGTCCAGGTATATATTATTGAATGAATGGTAAAAAGAAAATCAAACAGATAAACATGAATTATTAACTCGGTATAATAATATTCACATTATTGACACATTCGAATCATTTCGTGGGGTATTTTGGTCCAAGAAAACAATAATATCTGTTTTGTTCTGTTTTATTTATGTTTTATCTTACGGCGGCGCCAATCGAGAAATATTTTTAAACATTTAAAAGTATTATATCGTTTGAGGGAAATTTAATTTTCGAACTGGCTGTTCGTGATGGGCGATAGGCAGCGTGAAAAAAAAATAGAGATAAGGTTGCCTCTTCTTCAGGGTCGTGACTTTTATATATGCATCGACGAATTTGAAACTCCCATCGAAACTATTATTATATATAAGCTCTACTTTTTGACCATTTATTACTTACATTTTAATTAAGCTTTTATAATTATATCTTTTTTTTTTCGATTTCACGTTTGTTTCATGAAATAATTCTAAAATGATTCGCAAATTTTTCAACAATTTTTACTTTAGTTTATAAAATTTTTCAATTTTTATTTTCTCTCGTGTTTACTTTTATTTATGGAAACATGAAAAACATTACATAACAATAATAATAATAAAAAGAAAATAAAAACATATTGAAAAATGTATTTAGATATTTTGTTTTCCAGGGCAATACTAGTAAAAAAAAAATATTCTAGAAAATGCGCACATTTTTTGAATAATTACAAATTTTACATCACAAGGACAAAAAATACCCAACTTTTAATTCAGTACAGAATTTTAAAACTGATATACTGACTGTACTGATGTGGAACTCATGAAATATACGGGGGGGAAAAGAACAATCAATGTTTTATTTGCTAAAAGTTGATTTTTAATCCCTAGGGAGTAAAAACGTTTTTTTTTAAATTCGATCTAAAGTAATATAAATCGGGGCGATAATAAATGTTGGCAGTGATGAAATGGGCTCGATTTTGTAGTGAATTGATAGGGAATTCGAGGTCCGATGAATTGAAATTTAACAAACGTTTCAGTGCAAATTTTCCGTCGATCGTCTCTCCACAATCTATATACGAAACTCGGCTTCTCCGAGACACAACAGCTTCGAGTGGCTTTTGCTCTTTCGTATTATCGTTAAATAAAAGAGCTGCGGGTCGAGGGGTCAGCCAAGATATATTCAGCCATCCGAGAAAAAGTGAGCGATTTCAGGAATAATATATATGCCCGTATATCGATTTATTAATTTCATGCTATTTTCAACTCTTGCATGTTCAACAAATATGATCGTTTGTGAAATATTGTAGCATTCAATGTGGCGCGTACTACATTTAAAATGAGGGATGCTTGTTTCTTCACATATTGGAAATTATGATGTATTATATATACATAGGATATTTCATATCGAAAACTTTTTTTGTATAGATCTGAACAAAAATAATCTATTAATAGAAGAGTAAAGAGAAAAATCGATGAAAATAAGTGATCGATAATCGCGTGTTGTGTAAAGATAACAAAATTAACTTTTTGCATGATTGCTCTGAAGAGGGTTACAAAGTACCGACCGCGGTATTCAACAATAAAGGTATAAGTTGCAAAAGGAAACGTTTATTCAAAATTCAGGATTTGGAAGGGTGATTCTACATAACATATACGATACTCGAAAAAATATCGTTGAAATTGGTTCAAAGTTAAAAGAGGATTATACGAAATAAATTGTTTTTGTTACTGGTAAGAGATAATCCTCCTTTAATCTCGAACCAACGTCACCTGTATTGTTTTTGGGGCTTGTATATATATATGATGTGTAGAATCACTCTCCCAAAGTCCGAATTTGAAAAAAACTTTTCATCATGTTATTTATACCTTTCCAGTTTTAAGGTTAGGACGGGAACTGGTTTACTTTACTGTTTTACTTTAGAATCCCCTTAGATGAAAAATAAAGCTGCTCGGCCGATAACGTAAATTCCTAACATAAAATACTGAAATTAAACAAAGATTTATTTTAGGGCGTTTTTAAGCATTTTTTATGAATATACGTCAATTTTCAACGAAATCGGTTCAGAAATGGGCGAGAATTCGCAAGAATAAAATTGAAATTGAAAGAAGTATTCGTCATTAAGAAAATTAATCATTTTGAATTATATTTAATCAAAATTTTGTAATTGTTAAAGTAAAAATATAAAATATCGATTGGAGTTATCAAAATAAAACAATACAAAATAAATGTAAAAATAAAAAATTATAAATTAAATACAACAGTATAGTCAAACGCGAATGTTTAGGGATTAGAGAATCGAAGATGTCGACTTCTAATTGGTCAATTTAAAAAAATCGATAATTACTTTTATTCGGAGTATTTTGAGTACTCATTCATCATTTTCCTTAATAAACTTAGAAAGATAAAATCTTTTGAATTTCAGCACTACATTTTATTTCGTTGAAAATAAGTTACCGACCTAACCTCAAAAGAAGAATATAGCACAATTTAAACATTAATGAAACGCAAAATATCCAACCCCTAAAAAAAGTATCGGTGACGAAAACGTTTCATTATGTTTTGGAGACTTCATGATATATTTTAGCAAAGTTTATCTCTTTGTTATCGCAGCATCCACGGTATAATAATGCGTAAATTAGGTCAGGTTTTATACACCTAACCTAACCTAACTTTTACATCATCAGGAAACTCTTTATAGTCCCCCACATATAAATGAAGTTTCCAGACTGTCCCTATAGAATATCACAAACATCACATTTGAAATATTCTAAATGAAATATTTCAAAAATATTCTGTCTCAAACGAAATGTTTCAATGTAACATTTTGAAAATATTTCATGTCCAATATTCAGCACGTATGATTCTCAGAATGTTCTAGGGATATCGCATTCAAAATGTCTCGAAACATCTGAAATATGTGTCATTGTCAGAATGTTTCTCAGGAAATGTTGAAATTATTTTGGAAACATTTCATTTGCAAGATTCTATGCGCACGATTCGAATGTACATCAAAGATAGAGAAAATATTAAATATATTCTATGCAATCTAACCTAAATGTCACGTCCAATAGGAACACGATTTTTGTTTCAGAATTAATAAGTGCCGGCACTTGAATTTGAATGCGGCAATGACATTGTTACGAAAAACTACTTTAAAATACGGTTAATAATAAGAGGCGGTAATCATTTTTGCGGAACGGGCGGAATGACGTCACTGCCAATCGAACTGTTCTGCATTCCGACGGAATTAATTTCGCTCGCGTGATGACCACTCCCTAAAAGGGTTTGCAATGACCAATCGCAACGTTTGACGCGTATATTAAACCGTTGCGTTCGAGGTAGGAAATTCCATTGACAATATATATGCCAATAACATTTTAGACATAAGTTACGTGAAATCTGACGACAGGGTCCATCGGAACTGTCAACGCATGCGATCGTCCATCCGTTGAAACAGATCAGAATCATTGTTCATTTTGTATCATGAGAGTGACTCAGAGCAAACCAGGTATTGCAAAACGAACAAAGTTATTATTTATTTGTTACTTTGGAAGTAACTTCATAGTGATAAATTTAGTGACTTTTTAAACAAATTTTCATCCAATCAGAATTTGTATATAATATATTTGAATTGTTCCAAATTTTAAGTCTCAAACTGAAATGTATAACCATCAATTCACTTCGTGTATTCATCGCACAGTGTATAATGCATTCTCGACTTAAGAAAAGCGCACAGATAAAAATCGCATCTTTTGCGAACGCATCGAAAGGTCAATATCTTTTTGCTCCAGTTACGCGTATGTAAGTAGATTTCGTGCGGGGGGAATATGACGTTGACGTATATGTATATATATATATATATAATCAAATAGTGAATCAGTCGAAAGGCACGAATGCCGACGCGTCTGCACGTGCTTCCACTGATGCAATCGCGACATTCGCCAACGCGCTGATAAAAATGTTGGCTGTTTATGCCGATGCCATCCCAGCAAAATTGCAGACGAGCGATTCTGTCTCTCTCTCTCTCTCTGTCCTTCTGGTTACAATGCGTCATAGTTGTCAAGCGCGTTACAAAAACATCCGATCAAAAAATGCTCGAAACATCCGTTTATGAATACCGATACGACTTAAAGGTGCCCTTTCACGAGCCTCGATACGTAATTCCATAATATTCGTCACGTGACTATATAGATAAAAAATCGAAATGGATCTTGAACAACATAACCTCAATCATATTGTTCATGTGCGTCTCGACCAATTTGAACTTTACGTGCGAGAACACCTTCATGTAAATCAGTGCGTTTGTCAATTATTTAGGGTGCTAACGCATTTATAACGAATATCCATCTAAACATGGATACGACCGACTAATGCCCTTGATACGTTCAGCAACCGATATAAACAACGCGGGAGAAAATGAACCAATCACAGTCCGTCTTTCCCGCCATGTGGCCTTCCGCCCGGAAATGCGATTAGCAGATAATTTGGCCGGTCCGTATCACGGAACGATCGTTCGAAGCGTCTCTCGTACCGAAAACATTGGTCGTGCACCATTATTATACGAGAAAAACACTAACAAAAATAAAACGTGATAAAGTTATTCGGCGAATGATCAATGATACGAATAAACAATTTAACCTTAAAAGATGAAAAGGAAGAGGATAATTTTGAAAAGCACTTACCGAGACGCGAGGAGGACAATGTATATCTGGTGCAGCATCCCGTCGAAAAGACGAAAACTGTACACGGGGCAAGAGTCGTTTCACGTGCGGCGAGATTAAAAAAAAAAACCTAAGTCACGAAACTCTAACGACGACGTTCGACAATAGCAGGAAATCGCACGACCTCTGACCCTCGTCCACCAACGCCCGAGGCGCTCGATTGCTCGCTCTTTGCTCTTTCTTCTTTTTTTTTTCTCTCTCTCGATAAAAGCCCCGAAAGTGCCACTTTGAAAATGATTCGGTTTCGTTCACACTCGAATAACATTGACATTTTATTTAACTGTATAAACTGCGTGTTGTTTTCTTTTACTGCGGAGCGACAATAATACACAAATGTAAATTTAGCGAGTTATCGTTTCCGTCCGGCTTATTTTATTAGCGCGTTATCTGTAAAAACTGCTTTCGCAATGCATTGCTGATAATCGGGATCAAAAAACGTACTTTTCCGAAGAACTAAACATGGCTCGCTAAAACTTTTGCTCGTTTCCATTTCAATGTGAAACATAAGTGTCTCGAAGTTTTTCAAAATTTTCATATATTCAAAATGGTGTCCGCACATTCACACTCCAGTCACGCTTTAACCGGGATGCCACGTAAGCGTACCATAAATGTTATTTAAGCGTGAATCTGGACATTTGTACATTTCGATTTTTGCCAAATTCACGCAGTAAATAACACTCGTGGCACGCTCAAGCGCTAATTTGTGCTCCTTTTTTTGTTTTGTTGGTGTATGCTCCCCGCTTTTTTTTTTTTTTTTTTTTTTTTTTTTTTTACCAGGATTATTTTGCGTCTGTCTTGTCGTTGAAGAAGTTGTTTTCACCCGGTTAGCAGGCGCCAATTTTCAGAAACCTTTTCAATCGACGAAATTTGTGCAGCAGCAATACGTTCCGTCCAATTTGTTCCGCAATCCGGATGGAATTTTCATCGTTGTCAAAGCATAACACTATATACGGGAACGCGCACATGACGGAAGTTCGTAAAAAGCGGTCACTTTGAGGGTGTAGAAAAAAAGAAAAAGAAAAGAAGAAGCGTGAGAGCGATGGAGGCAGTCGGACGAGAAAGCTGGAAACTCGCGGCGCGAGGGCAGATCCTCGACTGAGTGATAAACTAGCCTTGATTGGCTTAATATAGTCGGACGAGGAGTGTAATTGGTCGCTCTTTGCCGCGCGGGAAATGATTGGTCAATTTAATCCTAGAGCCGCGGTGCATTAAGCATTCAACCGACGTTCACTCCCTATTAACGAACCCCCCCCCCCCCCGCCCCCAACCCCCCCCCCCCCCCCTCCCCCCGATCACTGCCGATCCGCCGATCTTCGATGCCACTCGTGGTCCTTCCCCCTCGTTTTCCCTACCCTGATGCGGCTGCTGCTGCCGATTGCCAACGCGCCGGTGGGTGGTATATCGACGAAAACGCAATGCGTTCGTCATTGATGATCAAATTCTCGAAATCTTAATTTATACACGTATATACAGACGGGAGATCATTGAAAATGATATAAAGTTATGATAAATTTGGAAGACACGATTTGTTTTTATATGGTTTTTATTTCTTTTCGTTAATCCCAATAATCGTAGAATATAACCGCTACGAATAATTGCAGCGAAGATTATAAAAATACTCAGAATTTCAATAGTTGCAAGAAAATACGATAACGCGCGCCGCCTAGCGGACATGAAAGGAACTCCGTACGGGTATTAATTTTCGTTAATATTTGTCGATTTCGTGAAATCTTCAATTTTGTCAACTTTTATAATATTACTTTTAAAAAATTGAATTTCAAAATGGCGACACACAATATGGCGACTTGAAGCCAAAAATTTTGTGACATTTCCGATTATTCCGCGTATAACGATATAAATTAACTGCTTTCTTTTGCAAATGTGTACAGTTTTTCTTGTCGAAATTCAAGATGGCAGATCAAATATGGCGGACGAACATTTCTAAAATATTTAGATTTTTACAAAAGTTTGTATACAGGGGTTTTTGGAGTCGCTGATGACAAATTTCCGAAATTCAAAATGGCGGGTCCAATATGTCAGATGAATATTTTCAAAATCTTTCAAATTTTATAAGAATATATAAGGATTAAATTTTAATTAAAAACTTTCGATAACATAAAGGAAAAGCTTTTATTCTCGCGTTTTCTGTCTAACCTCAAAAATACTTACTTTTTGGTTTTTTTTTTTGTTGCTATAATCAAAAACGCGTACTAGGTCCGAAATTCTGACCGAGGTTCCGGCTGTACGAAGCTCAAGTTACATAACAATTGATTATATTTTTAAAATTCAAAATGGTAGATCCTATATGACGCATTATGTTCTTTCTAAACTCTTTCTGAACTCTTTCTGAACCCTTTCGGTGCTCCTTATGAATTCTTTCGGTAACTGTTGTACTATTTTAACTTTTAACTTTCGGAGACTTCTCTGATGGTAATGGTAACTTTCGATGAATTAAAATGTTTCCATATTTTAGTGTATATTTTTGGCCAAATCTTCATTTTCTGGATGTTAATTTTGTTTTGTCAATTTTGCCGGTATTTTTTTAATACATTTTATTTTGTCTTATTATAATAACGACATTGTAACAAATGATATCTTATTTGACAAAAAAAGAGAACTTTTTAACCAGGTTTAAAAAAAAAAGTTATTATATTGTTTTTCGAATTTCGAATTGTTTCGAACGACCACTGTTTTCTATGTCACGTACATACGGATATTTCCATCCCCGATTAAATATTCGATTTCAGGATTATCGTAATCTTCCCTAATAATATCTCGTCCAATATGTCTCGAACTTGATGTCGTATTTTACGATCCATCATCGGAATCGATGTCGTTTGGGCAATAATATAATAATAATTACAAGTATATCACGCTCGAATGTTTGAAATCAGTATTGCACCAAAATCCCACGATCGCATGTATCCCATCGACATCGACATCAACGCCGTTATCACTTTCATCGTGGCTATCAACAGATACGTAATTTTATCATCAAGATACATCAAAAGGCTAATCAGATAATTCGACGGTTCAGTTTCCACGCAGGAAAATAATTGAAACTGAAATCGTCATAACGATCCTGCTCGGAATCATCGTCTTGATCGTCACGAAAATCATCCTCGCTGCTATTTTATCATGAAGATAATATCAAAACTATCTGTTGCAAGGACAGATCTTTTGATATACAGATCAATCGGATTAAAACGATTAGGACAAACTACAATCGCTGAGCTTCAGGTATTTAATTTTAATTATTCCTTATGTTTCCTTATTATCCATATTATGAAACAATTCAAAATTAAAGAAAGAAATGATAAATAATAAAGAAAAATTGAATTATAAATTGAAAAAAAGAACATTTATATACATATATGTTTTGTACCCTCACAGAAAAAAATATGTTCGGTGTCCGAAATGACATTTTTAGTGTTTACACCCATTTTTTTAGTGTTTACACCGACTTGGGTGTCATTTCGGACCCCGAACAATATTGTTTGGTGTACATTTCCGTAAGGGTAAATTCACTAATCCAATATGGTGGACCCAATATGGCCGACTGAAATTCGTGAAATTATACCTGCTATTAATGAAAAATGAAGTTAATAGTCTTTTGAGGTCGCTGCGATTCCGAATCTATTATCAAACTTATGAAATTCAATATGGCGGATCCAATATGCGTAAAAACGTAAAATTGATTTTAATGAAAATGAGTATATTTTGAATCGGTTATAATAAAGTATACAATTCAACGAGGCTAATTTAATATGGCGTATAGAATTTATATATCATGTATTTTGATTTTGATTCGGTCGGCCATATTGAATCAGCCATATTGGATTCAATTCTCCAACATGTTATCATAAAAAAATCATTAAAATCGATAAAGAAAACGTTGAAATATGTCATAATCTAGGTGGGATGTTTAAAAATCCAGCTGTTCATTAAGGGTTAAAGTAATGTATATGTATATATTTATACAATTAAAAATTTCATAAAAATATTACGAATAAAAAAATTGACCAAAACAGAATAACAATGATACAAATTTAACAAAATATAGTAACAAATATAAATTTTTCGTTGTTCATCTTTATTTTTGTTTTTCTTTTAAAAAAAAAAAAAAAAAAAACTTGATAGAAAAGTTTTTATCCAATAAATATGCATTTGAATTTTATAATATTGTGATTAAATAATCAATAATTACTTGGTGTTAGATTATTACAAGAAACTATAATCGATATTTACGTTTCGACCATATTTTGCAGGTCCGCTTCAGAAATAAGTTTATTTATATATAAAAGAAAAAAAAAAAAAATATAAAAATATGTTAAAAATTTTGTTTAAAATAAAAACTATACATAAACTTCTTTTCATTTCTGTTTGTACACAAGGTATTGAAAATCATCATTTTCTTAACATTTCTTTGTATATTTTGTAGTAACAATTTGTTAAAGAGGACCTAAAAAATGGCGTCGAAACGTAAGTTATATAATTTCTTATAATACCAACAAACAATGGATTATTCGATAACAATTTTATAAAAATTTGTCACCTGAAAGAAAGTGCAGTATCTGATAATCGATCCCTCTAATATTACAAGAAATTAATAAAATTAAAATCCTATTCATATATATAATCAATCGTGTACTTATCGCAGTTTTACACAGTTTACATAACAGTAAGTTAAAAATATATGTTAAAACATGTTCAAGTCATAAACAGATAAACGAAAAACATAGAAGAAGATAGAGGGAAAAGAAGACCAGACAATAGTGTCATCAAATTAATAAAAAATTGAAACAGATGAACCGTTGACCATGAAATTTCATTGTTAAAGATTGAACACATATCCTCTTTTATAACAAAAGGGGGAGATAATGCGGTTATCAATCGGCGTGGAAATTTGTTCTTCATTTACGGATCATTCATCACATTTGGATTATGATAATCGATACACGTCTATCGTATCTCGTTCTTGAGATGTTTCTTCCCTGTGGGTAACTCGTGAGTCAATTTACCAATTGAAATCACCGTCGAGCCTATAAGCGGGCTTTGAATGACACGAGTGGAGCGACTATATCGTCGGTACCAGTTCCAACTGTTGAAGCTTATCAATCCATTCACTGATCTCCTCTACCACGCATATCCTCTGTCTGTGTATATTGTATATATATGTGTGTGCATGTGTGTGTAAGTACGTGTATACGTGCATATAGCTTAAATGGGTATATAACGTGTGATAAGGTTCAAACCTTGCACGAACGAACTTTGCGTTTCGTGCTGTGCATTCGCGGACGCCTAATAAACCGCGACTTTGGTGACGTATTTCCGTATAAAGGGATAATTACAGTTTGGTTGGATTGGAATTAACAATTGCTGACAAGAGCACGAGAAATTGTACGAAAGAACGATGAAGAACAAAAAATTAACAGTATAGAAAACAAATAAATAAATTAATTAATGAAGAAATGAATAAATAAACAAATATAAGTAAATAAAATAAAATTCAATAAATAAATAGTCCAAAAGAAAAAAAGAATTGTTAAAAAACATGGCAAAAGAACAAATACTCTATGAAAATAGTACGTGATGAACAACAACAATTGAGAAGAAGAAATAAGAAGTTAAAACTTCAAAATAACGTGAACAAATTGCGACAAAAAGAAAATAACAAACCAGCGTTCGACTGTCCGGAAATAATATATAATAAAAGAGAATCAATAATTCGTGAAAAAAAAAAATATTAGCCGAAAGTCCAGAAACATTTTCTGAATTTTTTGGAGCGAAATTTCACTCTACAACGATAAAAAATAGAGCCGCTCTTTTAAAAGAGTGAATTTTCACTCACATCACCTTTTAGAGTGTAAATCATCGACACACTCGAAAATCGAGTAAGATTTCAGTTTATAAAACGTGAAATATCACTCTTAAAGAATGAAACTTCAATTACAATCAATTTTCATCCATTCTAGAGTGTAATTTCACTTCAAGAAATTTAAAGAGCAGAAAAGAATGACAAAGGTTAATATGGATTAGGATTTAGGGAAGAAAAAAAAATGCGATGAAAAAGCGAAAATCGATAAACAAGTTTTTTTTTTCATTTATTAGTAAAACGAAGTAGAATAATTGATAAATTATTTTTCAACCGCGAATGACGAATTATACAAATTAATAAACGATTTCCTAAAATCAGCATCTTCTTCGTTATTCATGATAGTTTCGTGTAGTATACACACATATAACGATTGCTCTATTATCTCAATACAGTATACCCGTATAATCGAAAGATGTATTATATAAGCGGTAAAGTGATAAGAAGAAATACTAGATTAATTTAAAATTGATATTAATCGAATCTGCGTAAAAAGACTGTTTAAAGTTGACAAAATCAAATTTCAAGAATACCACATCAACAAATAGTCAACATAGACGAAAATTTCTAAAAGTGTATATATATATATATATAAGAATAATAAGTATAAATTGAATTGACAGAAAACGACTGATAAAAACAAGCAGAAATAAGATAAAATCAAAGCAGTAGACGATAGAAAAAAATATAGAAAAAGTCAAAAATTGAATTCGACTGTCATAAAAAAATCAATTGTAAAAACTTACGCAAAAGCTGACATGAAGAATCGAAAAAACAAAAGTTGTTAACAAAGTTTGCTCGAATCAACCTTGATAAGAATCAAAATTTCACATGAACATAGATGATTATTAAAAAATGAAATGAAAATTAAAAACATAATATATATTTATATATATTTTATTTTATATGTCCATCACTTTAGAATTTATTTTAAATTAATACTATTATATAATAGTAAATGGTAATATTAAATAGTAAATGGCAGTTTCCGGGACAGGCTTTTTGCGGAATACAAGTCCATGCAAAAATGTGTTTCAGGCAATATTGTGATGCTAAGTTAGGTTAATTTTTAAGCTCGGAGTACGCCGCCCCTATACCCCTTCCGAGAACAGCATTAGGGGATTCCCCGTCCTTATAGCGTCCCGGAAACAACGCTTTGAGACACGCATATGCATGAAATATATTTTTTTTTAACTCCGATTTCTTTTTATTTACAATCAGTCTCTTTTTGAGACAAATGAGTAAATTCGTCTTACTATACAGTTACATGTTTGATTAGAAATACTCCAGTGAGCATTCTAATTTGGTTTTGTTACAATATGAAATATATATGTATGAAAAATATATGTATGAAAAAGTCCATTTATTATACAGGTATTTAATGAAAAATGTATTTTCCTTGGCTTTTTTAGGATCATATGACATTTAATGAAACAAATTTCGACCATTTTTTGGAGACCTCCTTCAGAAATTATTTAAAAATATTACAATGGACATCATTTTATTAATTGTACATATTTTATTATCTTATTTTATTATACATATGATACAATATATATATACATGAAATAAAGAATTACCTAAATGAAACAAATCCTACAAAACTTTATTCCCATGTAAGAAGATATTAATTATGAAATTGACAGTTTGTGATCCAGTAGGTGAAATTTAGCAAAACAACAATGAGATGGAACTTTGTTCGATTAAGATAGTCATTAAATACATACATTTTTTTTGTTTTAATAATGTAATACATTTTGTCTTGCGTCTATTTTTCGGAGATATTTAAGTTTCATTGTTGATGGACTACTTGGTGCCTCTTTCATCGTTGAGGGTAGCTTCATATACGTGTAACAATAAGACAGTTCGACATTGTGAACACAGCGATGAGCGAGATCGGTCTCCGCCCATTATTGCGGTCACAAACCGAAACGTCTCGATTTCATTCCATTTCGTTGTCTATTTTCATCGTTTCTGTTTGCTTTCCTGAAAAGAAAAAGATTTAGTAACGTTTTAATGTACATATTTTTTATCGTAAAAAAATCTACATAGTATTTTTTGTTTCCTCCATATTTAAAGATATAATTTTTTTAATATATGCACACACACACACGTGTGTGTGTGTGTATGCTCAATTCTTAATATCATCCCGGCAAAGGAAAGTGAAGTTCAGGAAGAACTCAATATGTGCCTCATACGAATTCTTCTAAATCCAATTTTGTTAGTTTTCCAAGGTTGAATTCCCAAGAAAAGAAAATTAATTGGAATAGATTTAGGAAAATAGTGTTGAATAATAATGTTCCGAATACATATTCTTTAAATTCTACTGTTTTGCCATGTGTTTTTATTACAAAATTTTATTTTTACAATAGCGTACTTTACAGGCCAGTAGGATTTATTCGTGCATTACATAATGTATAAAATATAACTTAAAATTTAGTACAATACATCTAGCGATTCATAATTATATTTCCAATCAGTATAGAGGTCAATATAGTTGGGCAGAATGAGTATAAAAAGTACTTCTAAAGTACTCCTATATACACGTCGACTTCTATGAGCTCATTTTTTTAGAA
>JAPYZR010009513.1:0-14262 GCA_030522945.1 Trichopria nigra | reverse complement strand
ATATTAAAAATAAATTGTATAAAAACTATACAAATATTGCCCACTGAAACTGTTCAATAATTATCTAAATATATCTTACATATTTGTCCATAAATTGTCAAATTTCATTATCTATTTCTTAGGCATCTTACAAAAATATTGGACAATAAATATCCAATAAATGGCTGCAATTTCTACCAGGGCTGATTTTATTGAAAAGCTAAAATGTACAATAGAACAATAGCGATGAAAAAAGTTACAGGATTCTTTAGAACACAGGACAAATAACGATTTAAATGACTGACTCATGGATCAAAATTTTCTACCAATCTTTTGGACAATCTCGGAAAAGAAAGACCATAGAGCTACCGCTATTGGTCATCATTTTTTGGTACCCCTTTATTGCGTCATTTCATATTTGATACTCGTTATTATAACCAGTCTGCACAACAGAGGACTAGGGGTTGGTCCAACATCAATGTCTCTTTAGTGATGACAAGTGTAATCAAAATCATCCTCAGGAACGGTCACTCAATACATGATGGCCAATAGAATCCCCTCGCCCCCTGGTTCCAAAATTATACTACCATCAGACGTTCCAACTATATGCGTTTGGTCACTCGGGTCCAAAATCTTAATTTCCCGGTGTGGAACATCCAAATCTGGTGGGATTTCGAACGTTTCTCATTCAAGACATCACAATAGCAGTGCTTTCGTTCATTCCGGAATTTCACCACGAATTCACCATGATCAATGATAAAAACCCCCGAAATTTTTTCGGCGCAGGAGGCGCTCACGAAACGCGGATATTTCAGTCGCGGCTTTGCTAATGCCACGGATGCTTGTATATAAAAGTTCGTTCTCTTATACTCGCAGCTATACGGGCGGCTATTATTAGTTCCTAGTCATCGCGAAGTAGCTGTCCGTCGCGGTGAAATAGCGCCGCGGAAACTCGTGTCTTCTTCTGCCTCGCGTCATCTCGTCGTTATCAATTTACTTCCTGCTCTTTCGAGTGGTCAGCCTGGGTCGACCCCCCCCCCCCCCTGCGAAGTGCCCCAAAAAATCGCACGTACATTCCGGCCCTGGAAGCCTTTTGTTCGTAGTTTTTAGACCCTTTTTCCTTTTAGATCGGTTAAATTTAGCGCGAGATTCTTTGCCGGCTAGAATATATACATAGTTATAATTCGGAGATCGTTAAACTCGTGTCGAGAAAAAGTGCCTTTCGGTGGTTTATCATATAAGGCGCCCTCGTTTGCATTACTAAAGGGTTTCGGGAAGAAGTGGGTCGCCGCTGGAATTTTTGAATGACAGATTCGTGATGTGAGTATACTTATTCAATGAGACTATATTTGATGTTTGATCGCTGAGGTTTCAAATTCAATTTTGTTGCGAGCTTTGCGCGTCGTTTGTGTGATGTGTCACTGTTTGGCACAACTTTCTTCTTCGTCTTCATGTACACACACACACGTCATCTCGTGTGTTTTGGTATATTTTAAGAGCGCGCCCGATCAAAGCTTGAAATTGCACATGTTTTCAATTTTCATGTAATTTTTATTATTTTTTTTTTTCGGTTTATAAATAAAACGAAATCTTTTGTGCCGCAATGTATCATAAAAATCAGTCAAAATGTTACATCACGCATGTGCGTGTGTAAATCCGAGTTAATAAAACTCTGGCGCATTTGAAATTACTTCGAGAGAGACATCGTCGATCAAGTGAATCGTTACCTTGAAAAAAGTACAAAAGGTTTCGGCATTCAAAGTAAACGTTTTTTTTTAATCATTTTCAGTTTTAATTACTTTATGATAAATAAACACAAAAAATGTATTAAGGGAGTTCTTACCCTACTGAATAAGTCAAGCACGAGATGAAGAAATAAAATTAATTTTTCACAAAAAAAGTGTAAAAGTTGTTATAATTAATGTTTAAATAATAATAAATCTCCCGTTTGACTAGTCCATTAAGTAAATAATTAGATAAGGCAACGTATTGCAAGATTTTATTAACATTTTCAATCGAAATAAAAAAGGAAGACATAATTATCAATTACACCTTCAGTTTATACACAACAACATAAATGTATACATGCACTCATCCATGAAATATCTGTCGCCAATTAGGTGGCAGATGATATTTTGTGGTTAACTTTTCAATTATACATTTCACCATAGGAATTTCTTGTTTAAAAATTTCATTTATTTTTTTTTTGGTCAATTTAAAACAAATTTCGAGTTTTTCCATCTATCTGTATTTATGTCAATTTTTCTCTTTGAGTATTTGAATTTTAAACTGGGAGAAAAGTCCAAGGGTTAAAAATAACAGTTTTCTTTAACTTCTCCGATAAAAATCAGAATGTACGAAAGAAGTACGAAAGATCCAAATCACTCTTACGTTACACATAAGTATACACTTACGGTACAGTTCGTACTCTTAATGGGGTCCGAAAGTACGGTTACCGTACGTCCCCCGTACATCTAAATAACTTTTTTGCTACATTTTGGTTACATTTTAATGACGGCCTTTCTTAGATTTTGCATACATTCCAATTACTACCAGGGTTCCGTCATATTAAAGCCTCCATTTTGCGAATTCGAGCGATTCCCACTATAATGATCGTACGCCATATTGGATCCGCCATTTTGAATTTCGAAAAACCGACGACTGGTCATGAATCAGGTGACCTCAACAATCCTCGAGCGAATTCTTAAGAATTCGTTCAAAACCATTAAGATCATCGTCGTATTCAATGGGTGGAAAATAGGAGTAGGCTATATAGTTTACCTCATTATAAGTAAAAACATCGAGCACATGTAATATATACCGTTTCTCAAAGTAAAAAGAAAGTACCGCGATTCAATAAACCGTTTGAAAACCTATTGGCTATATTATATTCTGATGTACGTCTGGGGTCCGGGATGACTTTTTGAATCCTAGCCAATGCGTGAGCATGTAAGCTACTATACATATATATAATTTATACCGAGTTTCTACGATATGATAATACATCATATGGCGTCTTCTTACGTAAACCCCAAGAACCTGCGTTGCAAGCCTTAGTATGCGGAAGATCCGGAAGCATATATAGCTCATGTTGTATGTAGTTGTCTACTATATAGTAAATGTCGGAATAGAAACGTGGAAAATACACATCTCATGATTACATCCATAATCGTATCGCGCGTATAATCGATTCTGCAGCATTCTCGAAGGGATTCTTCGAGATTCACGCCAATTCGAACGCTCGAAGCGCCATTTTGGCCGGTTCGCCATTAGTCGATGAAATTATCGATTGACGCGGAGAGTCGCAAGTTTCATCGATTAATGTAGAAAGTCGGTGTTTTATCGATTACATTTGTAATGAAGCATCTTCGCGGTCTTTGTTTATCATTTTATTTTTCCTTTTTCAACGGCCTTTTACGCGTATCCTAACCTAACCTAACATTTATTAATATGTCATTTTTCACTTCAGTTTTATCAGCAATGAATACAAATGTGTATATATATATATATACACGTGTGGCTGCGTATGCATGTGCTTATGATAGATAGATATATAGAGATAAAAAAATGAGCAATTTTGTTTACAAAATTTCGTGTCAACATTGTGAAAATGAGTACATGGGGCAAACAAGTAGACTACAAGACAAATGTATACATATATATGTATACATATATTTACTCACTCTATAAACACTCCATACTCACCGTATACGCTTCGCACAACTTTGCAAAAAAAAAAAAAAAACGTAAAAATTTTAGCAAATATGGAAAGATTTTTTATAAAAGAAGAGAAAAATTGAGAATTTCATGGTTGAAAAATCAAATGGCACCGTAAATATTAGATTCGGGCAATCAACATTGCTAACGGCGGCATACGAAGCTATTATTTTGTAAACATAAACATTATTATACTTTGTTGATCTAGTAATTACCGGAGCGCCGGTCCCAATGTATAGTTGAGTAAAACTTAAGCTGTGTGTAATTCAAATAATATAGTATCTTCCTCTGCATCCGTTGATATACCGTTTATAATTGTAAGTTTTATCGTACATATTCTCGTACTTATATATTTTTAATTATATATTACATTATATCATGCCATAATTAGATGTAAAACTCTCTCTTTTCTTCGTTCTGTCGGTCGTGGATGATGTTTACAAAATATTACTCTGATGTTTTAGACGCGTAATAATTTATAAATATCATCAACGATCGACGAAATGAAGAAAAATGAGAGTATTGATATAAATAATATGTCAAATAAGATAAACATCCAGAAAACTTTTCTGACAAAAATTGGTTTTTTCAATTTTCAGATGAGGGATGCAGTTTTGCCAAAACGCAACAATAACATAGTAACCTCGAAATCGAAACCGACAATCGAAATATATCGACCGCCCGGTTAGTTTCTCATTTATTTTATCATTCTTGTTGTATAAAACAGAATTTAATCGAAATGGATTTGTTGTTTGTATTTATGTTTCACGCAGGCGTTAGAACGGACGGAACGGCTGTTAATGCAACGATTCCGCAGTTGAACGTCCATGCAAAGGAATTCACCATGAAGCACAACGACTTTCATTCATCGAGGTTTAAATGTTTTATTTTTTTCGATGATTTTCAAACCAAAAAAATTAGATCAAAGACATTTTTTTGAAATGTAATTTATTTATCATATCAAATAATCAGTAGGTCTCACTCGAACTTGGAGCGACCTTCGCATTTTCTGCAACAGAGCAAATCGAGCGGGAACCTGAATCGATATCTTTACGCCCAACAGCAGCATCAACAGCAGTTGCAGTATACTCTGCAGCAGCAGATACTGCAAAATCACCACCATCAACCGAACTATCATCATCCTTTGATGACGAACAACATGCGGCATTCTCACGCACTCAATACTTCCGCCTCTAGTGGAAATATTTTACACGTATGTTTCTAATTTTTTCACTTTTCATCCTAACATAACCTAAAATCATAAATAATATGGAACGATTCGAATCGTTCATTCAATTTTAATCGCGATACATCATACCAAACTATTGATGGTATCCGCACAAGAAGTAATTGGCCAATAGGATCGCTCGGCAGCCGCGCTGCTTGGTGGGGAGACCAACGAGGAGACACCATTGCCAAGTGGCGCCACTGGCGAGATTCCTAATAGGTCGACTTGGTATTATTATTTCGTATGCATCAACGAATTAAAGTTTGACAATGTTTCGACATTTTTCTAACATTTCTCTTTTTTTTTCCCCTCTTTATCGAACAGTTAACGAATTCTCAACCCGGGCGAGTACACTTCAATATTGCCCAGACGGATGGGAAGCCAAATGCAAACGTAAAAGCAGGAAAGTTGGCAAAGTCGTTATCATTCATCTCGCCGTACGGGTTGAAGCGTTCGAAAAGTATGGGTGCCGCAGACGTGTTAGCAGCCAAAGCAATGAACATCGCCGATGCTTCGGCGCTTGGGAAATTCCCGCCCGACGTTCAGGAGACGTTACTTAAAGCCCTCGAAGGTACGGAATCATTGTCGTTCGCAAAACCATAAGGCACACGTCCATTGTAACGTCATTATCATTGTTGTAAACTTGTCGTCGATAAATACTCGTTGAACGCTTTCGTTAATTACGAAGCTATTCGCGCGATTTCTAAATGCCACTGAATGTCGCGTATATACACGGTACGTTGCGCAAGATGCGGCCAGCATTCGTGGAACTCAACGAGGAAGCCGAGGAACGTCGTCTCTTGTCGGCGCATCTCCTCGTAAATCTCGGGGCGCGCGCAAGGACGCGGAAAAGAAATTTGAGCATGTTTTCTTCTTTTTGTCGTTTGTTTTGCAGATCCGAATCTTTTGAGCGCTAGATCCCTCATGGAGCTCGTGCGCAAAATCTTGGATCGCGTAGTCGAGAACGGGCGCTGCGCACCTCCGGCAGCCAAGATTTGCATCACAATTATCGAGGTATATGACCTTTGACTTTACTCGCGCGACTAGGCGACTTTCGTGCTAGCGAGCGATTTCGATGCATTAACGAATCCTGGCGCTTTGCTTAGAAAGAAGTGAAAGAAACCTTCCTCGAGACCCTGCTCAATACCTGCCAACAATGGTACCAGGAACGGAGCAAGCAACTCCACGACGCCACGGCTCGTCGTCACTTCTCGGCATTTATGTCATTCCTTAATGAAATGTATTGTCAGGTAAGAATATTCGATGCTTTCATTGAAACCTTGCGAAATGCTTTATTCTTTGACGCGCAAAGTCAAGTTAACGACTTTAATCCAGCCCTGCCTGCGTATGATGACAGTTTTTATGTTTGGTTTCTTTCTTTCCACATTAGTTGAAACGTCGCCAGTTGCAGCTGAAGACTCAGCAAGAAGGTGTTCCACCTGGTCGAGTTCTCCTTACATTACTGTGGAAATGTTGCCAGGACTGTCTTCGGCCTCCGATGATCAATTCTCTCGCAGAGGTACATTACTCCTTTCTTACATTTTCAATATTATCGCGTATATAGGTTTGTAGTTGAAACGGAACCAAACATTCGGGATTTATCGCTTAGCTTTAAATATTTATCACTCCCATTCTCGGTCGCGACGTAGAATGCAGTTCGTTACGACACCGTCCATTTGTAAGATAAGATCAAAAACTCATCCACGATGGCATTATCAAAAGACTCTCTTGACGCAAAGTGACTATAAATTCCCTTAATGTCCCCCGAGACAATTTATAACATTACGATGACTTTTAATAGGCGACAGTGTTATTCTACATTTCTTTTTCACGTTCGCGACATCTAAAATTATAATTTAACGGTCTTCTGTAAATAGAAAATTTTACATTACGGCCTCTTAGAGATTTTCGCGATGCTTTATATATTTATGTTACGCGGGAAATTTCAGAAAGAAGTTATTGAATTTATAGAAGTATATGAATTTGAGTTACATTTTTTGTCGTCAACATCTGAAAACCCAATAAGAACAGCTTGCATTTCGAGAAAGGTGATTGGGCCATAGGCCAAAATGGCGGTATTAAGCTTGGGAATTCGCCGACAATAGCGCCAAATGTCAGATCCCAATACGGCATATACGTTTACGAGATATACGTCTATAATACGTTAGTATAAATTACTTTTATTGCTAACGTTTTAAATATACCTATATGTAACACGTAACGTTTATTAAACGTATAAATATAATCGGCGAAATACGTAATTAAACTTTAGACGACTACAATTCATATGAACGACTGTTCAGACTGTAAATACGTTTTATAAACGGTTTTTGAACCATCAGATTTACGGAACGCGTACCTTAATTTCGTTTATTAAACTAGTTTACACTCCCAACGTAAACACGTTCTATGGGAATATATTATAATGATGTCGAACTGGTAACATGTACGTTTTGGATATACGAATTTAATACGTGTATAATTAACGTTTGTCAAACGCGTAAAAAATGAGAATTCGAAATTCTCATTGGGAATTGTAGTAAACTTTTGTAGGTGGCTGATTCTTTTTTTTATATAGTTGACGGTATATTCGTTTATTTATTAGTCAAGTATACATTTATATTCTTTCGTCTCTTCCCTTCTCGGGATCGTCTCAATTTTTCAAAAAACAAACAAATTTGTCATTTTGTCAAAATCTCTTTATCAAAGTCTCTTCTTTCTATCTTTCCATTGTGTTTTTTTTTTTCAGACGAATTGCCTTTTCTTTATTCTCTCCTGCATCGGGAAGGATCTGAACGCCGAATTACCTGCGCAGCTTCGGCAGCTCCTCGGCAGTGTCCGCGATGCTTTCCTGGCGGAGAACACGACATTGCCCGCAGTGCGGAAGACGCTCTTGCAGCTCATAGAATTACACGCAGCACATTGGCAACTTCCGGCGCAGGCCGTCGTTTATTACTATCCCGCTTCGTCCAAATGACATGTCATAATAGTTTAATATATAGAAATAATAGTTTTAGTTTCTATTATCACTGTGTTTTTTTTTTCTTTTTTTCATCTGAGAATTTCCGATTCATTTCCATCGCCCTACTTCGAAAGTGGAGATCAGGAGCAAGCAACACACAGTCTTTTTCATTGTTCCTTCGTTTACGTGTCATTTTGTCTATAACACATGTTACCTTGTAGAAATAAATATGTAAATTGTTACCGTTTTAGAATTTTCATACAGTAAAAGCAAGGGGTTTCGCCCCTGAGGACTTTGGCCGCCAATCCTACATTCCGTTTACATCGAATATAAAATCAGAGTCTCAAACTTGACGTAAATATCGCCATTTTCCCTGCCCCATCTCGAAACTTTGCATTTCGACATTGAATTTATTTCGAAGTGGGTTTTCCTGCAGTTTTCCCTACTCCATTGCACAACAAATGTGGGATACGTTTATGTAAAAGTCGTCTGCAAATGCACGAGAGAAAAACGTTAAACGATACCCTAGTAGAGTTTTGCACGCTCATTTCGGGGATCTGTCTAGCGCCCCACTTTTATGCCATGGCCTTAGACAGATTCCCGAAATGAAAGTGCAAATTTCTGCTATAGGGTAATTAGTAAAAGGTAACGATTAACTATAAATTAAATTTGATAATGAATTAGAAAAAAGAATCGCAAACTATTTGTTTATACAATTGCAGAGCACACATTGATTAGCAAAAACGCGAACACGACAGTTGGCCATTTTTCTCTCGCAGCAAACGGTCAAGAAATAAGTCGATTAGTATACAATAATAACAACGTCGTTTTTATTTGTACTTGCGACAATAACATTTATAACAATAATTATTCATTATAATACAAGTAAAGAAACAAATTGATTTTTCGTTTCAATTCATCATTGTTCCAATGGTTCATTTTTACATTACGTCATTTTATCCCCTCTTTTCACCATAGACTGCAAAACTCCGGACATCAGAGACGGTAAATCGGGTTGTAACATCTGGTGGACTGGATCGCGGATTTGTTAAACAATGGATAGCTGCGACAGCACCTAGATAGGACTAGTAATATCCTAAAAAAAGAAAATTACAAATATGTGATATTATTTTTAATATGTATAGATTCCGTTGCCCTATTAAAACTTAATTTTCAATTATTCCTTGGTAAAACTACGTCACCTGGAAAAAATTTTATTGACATGTTTTCCGACGTATTTTGGGTCGCTGAACACGAATCTGAAGTCAAAATTTGTCGCGTTGACCGCTGTGTTGGAAAAACATCGAAAAAACGTTATTTTTTTAGTTTTTTGCATTTTTTTAAATTGTATAATAAAAAATACCTTATTAGCAGTCTTCTTACCAAAAGCAGTCGTAAAGTTTTTAGCAATTTTTTATGAATTTTTGCATTTATCTTGAAAACTCGAAGTCGCACGAAAAAATGTTTGAAACAAAAAATGTAGAGCTCGAAATTCTCTACAAAAAAGGTTTCCTATTGCTTCCTAAATTAAATTTCTTCCTAAAATTAAAAGTAACGCCGTAAACGACGGTTGTATATGAGAACAGTTGACTTGGCGTGTTTTCAGCATAATGCCTACACTCGGCTGCCTACTGGGGGAACCTGCGGCCCCCCAGACCCCCCGCTAAAAGAAAAACCTAACGTTGGTTTGCCTAAACTCCGTATGGGTGAACCGCATTTAACGTGTATAACATACTTTTGACATCTGACAGTACCGCTATACAAATATCGTACAATATATGTATGATCAATCTTTTCTAACATTACCGCCGGCATTAGCATTACCCGAGATGTACCACGTGGAGGTTGCACGGTCGGGTTTACATCTCTTCGGGGTGCTTTGTTTAGGTGGTTCCCCTTGCCGTCACCTCTTTGTGTGTGTGTGTGTGTGTGTGTGTGTGTGTGTGTGTGTGTGTGTGTGTGTGTGTGTGTGTGTGTGTGTTCATTGTGTTTCTAACTCAAGATCAGTAGCTGTCATCGTCATGTCAATAAAATGTTTTCCAGGTGACGTAGTCTTTCCGAAGGTCTACCTAAATATTAATAGATAATGATAACAAATTAGTAGATAAATAATTCATGATTATAAAATGCGCATTAAGAAAATTATAAAATAGGTCCATATCTAAATGTACATCCCTCCCCGTTGGAGGGATACTTTTATAATCTTTCAAATCTTTATTCTCTCTTCCATCCTTCTCCCCACCACAAGCCACCCGAGTCGTTGAAATTGAAATGTGATTGGCGGACATGAACGGTGACTTAACACAGTAGACCGCGCATTGGCATGCTGGTAGGGTCGAGGGATTCCATTGGCTGGAGGGCTGGAGTAGAGAGATTTCATAGACAGGTGTCATGCTGTAAACACGAACAGTATTAGTATAGGATGCAGTACAAATGTTCGAATGGCTAATTGTTCGAACGCCTCTTTCGCTATTTGAGCACTAGGCATTCTAACCACTTCGAAATTATAACCTATTCGAACATTTGTACTGCATTCTTAGTATAGAGATGGGCAATACCGTTTAAAGTATCGATACATCGTATTAAAAATATCGAATGACCCATATATCGATACGGCTAATATCGATACTCAAATTACACATAGCCAACCTTTTAAGGAGGCTCACTCGCAACAGTATCGAGATTGACAATAGCATAAGGGGAACCCACAAATACTTCGAAATTCTCTCGTTAGGGTTCCCAGTCAGTCCCTTTTTTCGACCTTAGTCCTTTTTATTACCTGCTTTTGTCAAAAATCCCTTTTCTTAACCTTTCCAATTTTTGATTAAGAATAAGTAATTCGTTTTTCGAATCCGAAGAAATATTGCAATATTACTTTACGTTTTAAGTTCTGAGAAACTAAGAAATAGTATCAAGCCATCCAAAATGATATCCGCATTATTTATCAATATTTTTCACTCATAAATTACTTTGTAATATTCCAAGGTTGAGAAGAACCAGTTAAAAAGTTATTAATTTTAACTTGACTTAATTCTATACTGTTAAAATGGTTCTTTCTTTTCCTTTTTTTCCTTTTCTTTTTCCTAGCGTTAAACAATTTATTTTTTAATATAATTCTTTCTTTTTCATTCTTGTTTTTCATTTTCGTTCCTTGTTTTCATTTTTATTCTTTCTTTTTTTGGTTTCTTATTTGGCCGTTCATCTCTTTTTTTTTGTTATTTACTATCTTTTTCCCCGTGTTTGTTATTTTTCATCTTTTGTTCACATTCTTCTTCCTTTTTCCCTTCTTCTAAACAGACGTGTGTGTACGTTTAATTTGTTACTCAAAATCACCGTAACTTTTCAAATTTCCGGATAACGGTTATAGTTAGTTTAAAAACCAACTGTGAATTTTAACTGTGAATATGTGCAATCACATGAATATACAGGTCAATATGCCAGAAACAACAACTAATTCCAAAGAACAAACAAAATTCAATAACTGTCAAGAATATGGACACACAAAAAACTATTGCTTCAAAGGACCAAATGCGTGAAGTGCGCAGAAAATCATTTAACCAATGACTGTCACATAAAAAAGAAAATAACTAATGTAAGATGGGCAAACTGCCAAGGAAACCATACTGCAAGCTACAAAGGGTACCTAACCCGTAAAAAGTTGCAACAAAAAAATCTCTTTCCAGCATTAAGAAAAAAGGCGTTAATCCGAGCAAACAAACAAAATCAAAACTATTTAAATTTCAATAGCAACGGCATATCAAAAAAGTCGTGACCAAGTGGTCAAGACCATGTTGAATTTTAATCGGCACGGTCGAAATCATGTGCTTATGACCACTTGTGGTTTTGACCTGGTCAAGTTGGCCAAAAACCATCACTCGGATATTTTAAGTAGGGTAATGACCGTAAGATGGGATGTTTTCATAAGGTACATCCCAGGTAGCAAAATATGCCGAAATAATATATATATATATGTTCACTGGACTTTTCAAGATTGACTATAATAATAGAAAAACAAGTCGCATCGCGTGGTCATTCACCAGTGGCTTTTAGCCTAAACGATATTGATGGGTCCTGTATCGATATGTGAAAATATTGCACCATAAAATATCGATACAAAATTTCGATATGTGGACAGGAAAGTATCGATACTGTATCGCCCATCTCTAGGGTATACAGATTTGGACAGCTCCAGCTATTATATTGTAATATTAAAAAATGAAGGAAAGTAATTTTTAAAGATATGATAAAGTAAAATTTAAAAAATGTCCCAAAAATGACATATACCGCACCGTACTTCCAAATTTCGACCAATTTAATGTTAATTACGTAATCTCAACGTTTTAGACCGTCGTGATCGTCGTAATCGATTAAGATTCGTTGCGCTCAATTTTGCGTTCGAAGCTGTTGGGCGAAGCACTGGATTGTCATTCCAACATTCTGACATGAGATTGCCGAGGGCGCAAAGGATTTTGTCAGTCTTCCAACATTCAGGCAAGGCAGGGCGTAATTTATATTTCCAAAGAATTTTCTGCATGTCGTTTCTACTGGGATTAACAGGTACAAAGTCCGAGTACGGTAACTCGAAAGGCTCAACCTTTGACCGCTTGAGTTTTCCACGCGTCGTGCAACGCTTGCATGCTTCCCAAAGTACCAGACCGATCGAATACATATCTGCCATTAAAAACGCAACTTCTCGTGCCATTCTCAATTTCATTAAGAATTCTGGTGCAGTATACCTTAATGTTCCAGCTTCCGTGCATGGAATTAATTTATTGCTTCCGCTCAAGCAGATAGCTGCCCCAAAGTCGGAAATTGCACATTCGCCATTGCTCTTCATCAGAATATTCTGGCTTTTAATATCTCGATGAGCGATGGCTGGTTTTCCATTGCGCCCTGGTATTTCAGAATGAAGGAATTCTACTCCGGACAGAATAGACGTGCAAATCTTGAGCGCATCAGACCGATCCAACATGTGATTTTTCAGGTAGTTGTATAACGATCCCCTTTCATGGAATTCAGTGAGCAGAAAGTTGTAGTTATCGAACTGTAAAGCAGCAATGAATACCAGAAGGTTCTCGTGCTGGATAGTTTGCAGCACGTGGTAAATTTGCGTTTCTCGCTGCCAAACTTTTTTGTAATACTCTCTAGATACTTTAACAGCTACCTGCTTTCCATTCCACGTGCTTCGCCAGACAGATCCGAAGCCTCCTTGATCGATAAGAATATCTCCAGTTAAGGGGTCTTGGCAACTTGATGCCTGTTTCTGTGTCTCAATCGCTGACTGGAAAGTAAAATTGCAACATTTTTTCGTCCAACACGATAGCCATGGCAGTACTACAGTCGTCGATGCAATTTGCAATACCATACTTATAATTGATATCCACACTTGTTTAGCAGATGAAAATGTTACGTCTTCTAACCGTTGTACAAGATCAAACACGTTCGAACAAGTTAAACTCGATCGACCACCTCGCTCTACTCGTTACACGAAACGCACACTCGGAAGTGGCTACACCAACTGTCTGTAAGTGTATATGAAATAAGAAAACGTGTATCAAAGTACGCGGAGGAGAGGTAAGGGAAGAAAATGGGAGGATTAAGGTACGAAGAAGGGATGTACGTTGTAAATAAAGTGCATGGTCGAAGCCACGAGGTTCGAAAATCTTACGACGTGTTGCTACAAGACTTTAAGCAAATACTACTTTCTACTTCCAACCGTAAGCACCTAAAAAAAAAATAGAGTAATAAACGCTTTAGTAGGGTTTACACGAAAATGATAATGAAAGATGAAGAAAGACTAGAATGAGGGTCATTTACACAGGAGAGATTATCACTTATGTAGAGAAGGCTTCGGTAAATGCTCTCAATGAATTAGGAGAACATAAATGGGAGATTTTGAAAGAAAGAGACAGAGAGGAGAGATGGTCTAAATCACGCCCAGGTTATAATGAAGTAAGAGTGATGGTCATACCCAAGTATATAAGTAGATGTAAGTAGATATTAAACAAAAAGAAAATAAAAAAAGTAATAGATTATCTTCGTCAGTGCTTACATGTTTCACTTAACCTCACTTTCTGCTTTAATATGCCATCATCACTTTTGTCCTGTGCCGATTGGACATTGCGACTTTCCCACCCCTCAATTGCCACCTCTACTGAACTTTCCATCACCTTATCCTCATCTCCTTCTTTCTCTTTTGCCTTTACTATATACAAACGCCATTCTTTTCTATAGCAATAACAAGACCAAATGTCATTTTATCGTATGGAACTCATTGTATTGTATTGTATTGTATTGTATTGTATTTTATTTCACAAACAGGCAAAAATGCCCAAAACATACATAATAATTTTTACATATTGGCCATGGTGCCTCT
>JAPYZR010009512.1:0-14781 GCA_030522945.1 Trichopria nigra | reverse complement strand
GACGCCGCAATTTTTTTTATTCGATTTCTGGGATCCTTATGGTCTGAAACGTGGACATTTGATGAAAAAATAGGGGGTAATTTTTTTTGCCAGCATGACTAAATTCAATACTTCGTCCGACCTACGGTGCGGGTCGAAGTAAAATTATGCAAAAATGGTTACAACAAATTGTACAATAATCACAGAAATTATTTACATGAAATTTATGTTAAAAATAAACATTAAAATTTACTATAAAAATGATGATAAAAATTATTAAAATTACCAGATATATTTATTTACATCTTTTAATAAGTTTCAATTTTAAATTCCTTCACTAATATTCCGTTACATACATGCACACACAACATTTGTTGTAAATGTATTTGCATATAATTAGATATAAACAGAATGTTATTGTTCTCTTTACTTTTAAACAACTTGCCAGTTGCTATTTAATCATCATCATTATCGATCACAAAGGTTGGTCAAAATGTCAGAATGCTTTATTATAACCCACACAACACAATCCGTACCGGGATGACCTGAGGAGCTCCTGAGAAGCTCCTCAGGTCAAAAAAACAGACATTTGGACGGCCTCAGGAGCTCCTCAGGTCATCACGGGACGGATTGTGTTGTGTGGGAAGTGTCATAGATCCTATAACACCAAGCAACAAAAAAATTTAATTAATTATTTAAAAAATGATTTTTGAAGATATTTTCATATGCATAACAGTATACCGATTTTTTCAGTCGTTATACGTATTTGCCGTACCTTTGTGTGGGCTACATTTACGAAGAAGGAAGCAGAAATCCAGATTATTCAAAGACGGTCTATATGAATACAGGTATTTGTCACGTTAATTTCCCCCCTATAAAACTCATCGATTTTGAAAAGACGGAAGTTCATCCTTTTTTCACGTTTCAATCTATAAAATGATAATTTAAATCCTTAAGTCAGCTTAACTCAGCACGCGATGAAATAAAACGACGAGTTATATGTACACATTATCAGATTTTCAAGAGATCTTGACAGAAAAGGGACGACCTCCTTTATATCTCTTGATTGCCATTATTATCTTAGCCAATTCTTAGACAGTTCAGATATTTACCATGTTAAAGGCATAGGAGAAATGGATAGTGTAAGAAAAAAATGGATAGATTTCTACTAGGGTAAGTACAATCCTCATAAAATTCATGAAATTATCCGAAGATTTCATATTCTGGTATTCACCGTTAATTAATTATTTACCTATTAATTGCTCTTTGAAAACAGTGAAAAAAGGTCCAAATCAGTAATCGCAGTGGTCACAGACAATTTGCAGTAATCTACTTTCAACTGGGAATCAGTGAATATAGTCACTGATTTTCAGTATTTTTCACTGTTTCCATCACTTGAAAGAGATATTTATCCACAATATATAAATAGCATATATTTTTTATCGCAGCCTTTAATTCATATAAAATATATTGAATAGAATTGTCATGAATCTCGTTGTAAATTTATAACAACATTGGTTTATTCTTTATACCAAAAAAAGAAATAAAAAACGTACACGGTTCAATGGTTGTATAGACAGTTATCTTCTGTATAGGCGGAAGTGATTATCTGTATATATGCAAGCCATATTATTTTGTATGTTTTGAGCTGTGATCCTGCGTCAACGCATATTTGCTTAATTTAGTAAATCGATGAAGTCTTCCGCCAAAAACCACTCGATAAATATTTTCCCCTTGCCGAAAATGATATTAATATATATAATAGAAACTATTTGATAAACAGAAGAAAAATATACGTATACTCATACAAGTGTTAAGTATTTTCATAGCTTAATGAAGTATTTTTTTTTTTTTTTTTTTTTTTTTTTTTTTTATTAAGTGACATAGTATTCTATCTCAATGTCTTCGAGTAAAATTTCATTCTGGAAAGAGTGAAAATTAAGGCAATCTTCAAAAGACTGAAATTTCACCCTACTTTCAAGTATGTCGGATAATTTAATTTACGAAAGTTACAATTGTTTTCTTCTCTTTTGCTTTAAATCTTCTTAACAATTGTACATAAATACTTTATAAAGTTCTTCGAGTCAAATTTCACTCCAGAAAATGGAGTAAAATTTCCCTCTTTAAGCATGAAATTGCACCTCTTGAAATTCAAAGAGTATCTGCTCTAAAACAATCTGTTTTAAAATGAAGAATCACAAAAACAACGTAAGATGAGGATCTTAGTTTAGGTAATTAAAAAATCTAAAAGTACATGTGAAATTAATTGTAATAAAATAAACAGAAATTCTCTGACATTCTTATATTTTTATGTGATTAAAGATATGGTTTTTATTACCGTCAACACAAATCATGGCACATTAAAAACGCAAGATGCGTATAATGATATAATAGTTTTCATATATACTTTCCTCGAAGACGAAACGCTTCTTGCCTCTGCAACATAAGTGTCAAATTAATTAAAGGGTTTCTTATTTCTGTTATTATAATTACACTTAATTACATGGACGACATTACATTATTGCGAGAGTCACTTTCCCATATTTAAATAAAAATTGAAAGTATGCTTATATTATATTTTTTTAAATCGTGTATACTTTCAGCTGTTTTTTCTTTTATTTCTTCTTTTACGGAGCAATGATAATGTCACGATACAAAGAGAAACATATCGTTAAGAGTGAAGAATTAATACTTTTAAATGAATGGTTCCATTTTCACTCCTATACATTTTCAATAGATGTTCCATATAGAAATATTGGAGGATAAAAGGTATTATCCCGGATCCATAACTTCATATTTTGTTTTACAATAATAATCTTTTATAATAACCAAATCTTTTTTCCTTTCAATTTCACTCTAATATACGTATACAGGCTTGCCAAGGTGTACCATAATTGTGGTACTTTATGGCTAAAAATAAAACCTTTGTTAAACAAAAAGCATTTTTAATTATATGTATATATACAGCTATGGATTTGGCACGTGGACAATATTTAAAAATCAATATATCTTGATTGCCCAATAAACATGTCAATTTTATAATGTAAGCTTTTATATTATGAGCATGTGAACATGAGATTTCGACATAATGTAGCCATTAGATATCACATTCAAATTTCATCGCCCATTTTACCAGTTTCTCAAGCCTGATGTTTATCGCTGACTCAGCTTAAAGTAGTACCATCCGTAATTGGCCGTTAAATTTTAGATACACATAAATTAAAATAAAAATCAAACACGCACACACACATATATATAATAAAATAATTATTAAAATTAACGACTCTAAAAAGACCGAGAAAAAAACATATATTTTATTAATCATCGAATAGATGAACAAAAGTTACATTTTGAATTTAAAAAATATATACATAATAATAATAATAATAATGGCTCTTGAATTTTTGAACGAGGAAGTTTTTTTTTCCAATTTCATCGTATTGATATCTTAAATTAAAATTAATGGTGTTTTGACGAATTATATTTCAGCTCCTTCTTCTAAAATGCTTTAAAATCTTTGTAAATGTCAATCTACGGATTAGAAACAGGATTGTTGACGATTAAAAGAAAATGAGTATTTTTCTGAGAAAAAGTAACACGAGGAAACACGAAGCATTTGTAAAGGCTAATTGTACATCTCCTGTCAAAGTGAAGTTTGATTCTATTTTATATATCATATCAATTGTAACGAATGTAATGCTGCCTATATCGGAGTAAATGTTAGATTTCTAGAGTCCACAATAAATATTTTACACGATGGTAAAAATTATAAACAGATTTAACGTTACATAGTAATAATACACTTCAAGATGGTATAATATATACTCAATAAAGAAAAAAATTCATCAAATTGTAAACACATGCATAATTATTATATTAAGAAAAATAAAAGTACGATTAATATTAGATCAGAGTAATCTCATTTACTGAAAATTTATTTTGGTTTAATTAATGCGTTTTTAGACATTCAAATTAAAAAATACATTTACGTATTCTTTTCTGTTTCATTCTGTTATTACATTCTATTATTCAATTCTGTCCTATTGTGTTGTGTTCGGTTCTATTCTTTTATTTTATTCTTATTATTATTTTATTATTTTTATTCTTTTTCTGTGGTCTGTTATATATTCTCTTCTATTTTGTTCTAGTTGTTGTTCTATTATATCCTATTTTGTTGTTCTATTTTAATCTGTTTTGTTCTGTTCGATTCTATTCTACACTATTCCGTTTTATTCTATGATGTTCGGTTCTATTCTGTTATATTATTGTGTTGGACTCGTTTCTATTGTTCTATTCTATTCAATTCTCTTCTATTCTCTTCTCCTCTATTCTCTTCTATTCTCTTCTATTGTTCTATTCTATTCAATTCTCTTCTATTCTCTTCTCCTCTATTCTATTCTATTCTATTCTCTTCTCTTCTATTCTCTTCTATTCTCTTCTCTTCTCTTCTCTTCTCTTCTCTTCTCTTCTCTTCTCTTCTATTCTCTTCTCTTCTATTCTATTCTATTCTCTTCTATTCTATCTAAATGAAAGAGTTATTTATAATGATTAAGCATAATGAAATCATGTTAGAATTCGATTTCATTTATAAAAGTCACTTTTTACTTTAAATTTTTTTTATCGATAATATGTAATCGAAAACATAATTTTATCACTTACGCTGCATGTTTCTCAGCAGGTGTCAATAACTCGAAGTGGTTTAATAATATTTCATCTTGATTCCTGTAATCTACTATTTTTCAATTACAAAATAATTAACGTAAGTATGGCAAGGAGGATGGTGAGAATGTCGCGAGCCTTGCGTGGTGACATCCTAATTGACTATATATATATTTCCGTTATTACAAGTATAGTTACTCAACTGTATATCCGAATAATTAGTTGGAACTACCATCAAGGGTGAAACGTTAAATAAATATGTAGTCAATTATAGATCGTAAACCTGTAAACGAATTATCAATGTTGCTGATAAGGAACAAACGGTATTATTATAATGTGCAAACCTTTATAATACACTACAAAACTGAATTAAACTATAGCCAACAGCCGAAAATAGATTGGAATGAATAAAAGTGCATTCGTTTCGACATTTTTAAATCCTCATTTTGTCCATTTCAGATGCATTGCAGTAGAAAAATAATAAATCCATCAAATTCTAGAGTCATTTAAACCCATATTCGATTACTCAATACATAATTATGATGTACATGAAAGATATATTCTCTTGACTTTAGAAATATAAAATGAAGGCGGGTGCATATATGTATACATGATCATAATGCATTCGTGCGCTTCCATCATCATCATGCATTTCGAGTGTCGTATATACGATCATGCATGCTCGTGCATGAATTCAAGTAGTAGCAGCAGCAGCAGCAGCAACCTGGCAGCAGCGACACCGACACGTAAGAGTCCTTCCTCTCCGTCGGGGAAACAGAAAGACATAAAGGCCCGGCGCGGAGACTGGGCCTTGCCGAAGAAGTGGGGGCCTCATATAAGACCCGTAGCCAAACGGCTCTCCCAGTGACCAGTCCCGACCAAAACCCATCAGCCGAGGCTTCCTCACCTTCCTTCTTCACCCTCGATTTCTTCGTCGTTTTCTTCTTCCTTTTGTCTCCGTCTCCATCGCCGTCCCATTCCCCCCTTACTCACTCTCCTCACAGCTCTTATCAGTCTTATATTTCGCATTTGTACACTTGCCACTTTTGTTCTCGCCCCTCGGTGCACGGTACGACAGCGGTCGACGGTCCTGCTGCAAGGTCGGGCCTAAATCAAAACGAGCAGATCTCACCGGTAACATCCTCTACGTCATCGGCCGTAGAATGATACCGCCGCAAGTCACATCCATCTTCTTGCTGCTACTTGCTGCCTATGGTGAGTGTGTCCCTTCGCTACCCCTTTTTCTACCCTATACTGACTTTTATCCGTGTGTGTGTGTGTGTGTGTGCATGTGCGTGCCTGTGTTTTGCCGATGATGGAGCTGTTATATTTTTCCACACGTGCCATTCCATCTCATTTTTGTTTTCTCTTTTCGAGTTCGAAGACGACCATTGTTACCGAGATGGTAACTTGAAATTTACTTTGATTCTGATGTTTTTCATTATTTTTTTTTTTTTTAAAGACTTTTTTATTCGCTTTACTGTTTTTCCTGAATGGCCCATGTTCAGACTAGATCAGACATTACAAATCGGGTAAGAACTAGTCTCATTTACAGGAGAGTACATAGAATGATGGTAGAAATATTCAAGCTATCGGAACAAAAATTCTATTTTGGAGATCCATTCAGAGGGAGATTCATTAATTAATGTAAATCCATTGTTTACAACGGACTGTCAACAGTAATTTCCGAAATCGTTCAATAATTTTGTTTTTTTTTTCATGAATGTTTCCGAACATATGATAAAGACGGCATAGGACGTGAATAAATGCACATCATTATTGACTGATACCGATGTTTATTTTGGTTTCTGCTGAACGATGATTGGGTGAAATTGATTCGATTTGAATATTTTATTACAGAATTGACAATAGTGATTCTACTATACAGATGTTTCCAAGTGTAATCGATAATAATTATTTATCAGGGATTTTATTTAAAGTTTGATTGAAATTTATTAAAATGGTGTTTTTGACAATAGTAATTTTTAGGGTATACTAAGATAGTCATAGAGGAATATCTGAAGTTGGAAATAATTCATTTGTGAATTTCTCCACCTTCATGTAACAAAAATTGGAGACCATTGAAAATCCCGTATACTAATTCGTCGGAAGAAAAGTGTACACATGTTGTAACTATTGTGCCTTACGTACAAAATTTCATCCAACTCTCATACGTGAGTCTAATCACGTGTGATCGTTACACAAGGTTCATTCATGTGCTATTCTTATTACGAATTCTCATTCTCGACTTTCACTTTGTTTTTTGGAAAATCCTCGGGAATTCCGTTACTATTAAGTATACGCGTATAGAATCATGTCTTTATTGAAGTGGCTAATACAGTATTATTGTATTGTTCTGCATTTTAATGAACTATACATTCCAGTGTCACTGGACTGAAATTGTAAGAAAACTGTATTGGTCATTTCGATAAATCTATCATAATATAATGAAGACTTGCAGTTTATTCTTCAAATTAATCAACTCGAATTAATTTTAATTCTAATAAGTTTTAACCTACACTTTTTCAAATATATCCCTGTAATTTACGACAAAGATTATTTAAATATCATTATTATTATTTAGATTATATTTGAGATATCAATTGTAAATTTACTCTTGCCATTTCTAGTAATTTTTGTTAAAAAATTCTACACTGTTGACGATTTTTGAGGAAATAAATCCTATGTGTACATAACGTATCGTGATAAATTATTGTTTTTTTTTTATTTTATCTTGCAACCGGTATTCGTGATGAGCATTAAAAAGCACTCGAGATCGAGTTCTACCTTTTCTTCGTCTTCCGATGAATCGAGTCGATTTCTTCAAGATAATCGATGGAAAACGGCTTTATTAAAAATAGACCTTTAGTCGAGTCTCGTTATAAATGAACGCTTTCGTAAATTAATTCATTTTGTACTTCAACAGAATTTCAAACGAAAAAATTTCGGCTTGTTATTAATTTCAAAATCTTTCCATTTCACTTGTTAAGCAGCGTAATTTCCATTTAATTACGTAAATTCTATTTAATAAAATAAAAAATCAATAAAAACATATATGCAATAAAAAATAAAATTATACATATATACATAATATTATTGTTATTTTATATATATATATATATATAATATAACATTGAAACAACATTGAACATTTTGATATAAATATATATATATAATTAATTATATCAAATTTTTCAATGTTGTATTCAACATTCATAAAACAAATATTGCTTCATCACTTTTCTTTTTAATACTATCAAACTTGGTGTAAAAATAAGTAATAGAAAATGTTATTTACAGTATGGAGAAAAAGATTGACATCCATTTTACTACAGAATTACTGGCATTTCTCTACAAAATATTAACATTTAACATAACGCAATCGCATAGTTCTCATTGAAAAGAATAAAGTTTCCAAACAGCAGAGGTCAAAAGTTATGTAGAATGAGTACAAAAAGAACCGTTGAAAAAGTTTTCCTGCCCGTCGATATTTCATAGTTCAGTTTCTTTTCGTTGTTGTGAACTCAAAAACAGCCTTTAATGATGTACCTGAAAAATTAGCTCCGAAATCGACGCAATGCGGGGACTTAAAGAATACTTTTTGAACTTATTCAAGTAAATATTTACTTGAATTAAGAAAATGTTTCCTTCTTTTTAGTAAATCTTACTTAATTCAAGAAAATCTTTTCTTAATTCAAATAAATATTTATTTGCTACTATTCAAGTAAATATTTACTTGAAAATAACAAATTTGTTTTCAGTGTACTTATTAAATCTTATCGAAACTGTTTTTATCATTTATTTTTTAATTATTTTATTTTTAATGAATACAAATGCATGTTGTTCGAATATCTGAAATTTTTATCGAAATACTCTGGTAAAAATAAATGATAATTCATGATAGAAATATACTATAGTTTTTGTTGGAACTATGAACAAACGTAACGAAACTTGAAAAGAATTTAAATTGCAAGTACTACGTACACTAATTCTTCATACTTTATACTTATATATGTACAAAAAATATATATTTATATATAGCGTTAGAATTAGTTAATGTACTGTACATTAAATATACATTAAATTTCACGAGATTTTAAATAATTTATCTAAATATTCAGGAATACTTCGCTGCAGAAAAATTTGATCATTTTAATTAAAGTGTAGTTTTCCCAGTGGGTTCTAAAACTGTATTGCAATTAATATTGCTACATTTATTAAAACTGACTAAAATTTCGTTAAAATTACCAGATGGACCCTTGGGGCGTTATTAATTTATTTTGATAAATCTCTGAATTGAGTATGAAACATTTGACAGCCATATTATCACATCGTCATGGCAGTTAAGTAATATGAATTAAAATTATATAACATGTTATATATGACGTGGTCCAGTAATTTATACAGAACATTTTTAGGTTAATTCGAAATTTTAAAATGGTTGATTTTTAATTGAATCAATCAATCAATCTATATATATATGTGTGTGTGTGTGTGTGTATATACGTGTATGTACATTTGTATATACATATATATATATATATAATTCTAAAGTAATAAATTTGAAACAATTAAAATCAAATACGTATAATTTGAAAGTGCAAACTATTCCATTATTTCTGATCGATTTGAATAATACTATTCATTGTATACGGTAGTAGTAGTAAAATACGAGCGGGGACTGTTTTCACTTTTGAATTTGCAATTCTTCAAACAAACCATCTGTTTACCTTCGAGCCACGATTTCATTGCCGATTTTACCGCGCGTATTATTTATATACTCTTGCATTTAAATGATACAGATGTCTTTCGTTTTTATCGTTCGGTTCATTACTCCGGTTGAAAGGTTTTCATTTATAAACTTTCCAATTGTCGGCTTACCCGACTCGATTTCATATCATTACGATTATTAATTGGATTCGCGATTATAACCTTTTCTTTTCAGCTTCAACAATACTTTTTCTCCTCATTACTTAGATTTCCTCAAATTTCCAAAATAATAATAGTAATAATAAATAGTCGAATAATAATAATAATTCAATAAATTTAAAAATTCATAAAGGTTTCAAAAGGTTCATCTTTCTACCATATTGTGAGTGGAAAATGACACCATTTTCCGCTTAATTTGTCTGGCCTCTATATTTAAAAGTAATTGAGTCCAGAAAAAGTGTCCATAAAGTGGCCTCATTTTCTACTAGGGATATATATTTTTGATTTTCAAAGGTATAGTAAGTGCTAAAACATCATATTTCCCTCTCAGACTACGTTTAATTTTTCGTTTAATTTACGAGAAGAAAAA
Organism: Trichopria nigra; assembly: GCA_030522945.1. Taxonomy (NCBI): domain Eukaryota; kingdom Metazoa; phylum Arthropoda; class Insecta; order Hymenoptera; family Diapriidae; genus Trichopria; species Trichopria nigra. The sequence goes on along the minus strand of JAPYZR010009512.1, from coordinate 4,844 downwards.
AAAATGTATCGTTGATTCAACAATATACTACTACAGTTGACACAACCATTCTCATGGTTGACTCGATCATTTCAGTGATTGATGTGGCTACAGTTCCTGTAACAATACTTTTTTTTCCTTCTCGAGGATGAACACCAATTTTTCGGTCTAATATCTTACAACCTCAAGGTTTCCCCTTCCAATTGTAAACATTCTTCAATTCAATTGGTATAAAATTGTAAATACATCATTTTGTTATGATTTTCTTATAATTTCATAAGTTTTCATAATTTTGTGTAACAAATAACCAAAACAAAAAAAAAAAATAAAAAAAAAAAATAAAACAAACCGACAAATATTCTTGATTAAAAGCGAATCTCGTCCTTAAAATTAGTAACGATTAGTCATTATGCCGCGCCAATAGGATCACGGCCGAGTGGAAACTCATCTTTTTTTGTTCCTCGATATTTATATTCCGGTTCTATATAAAAAGTATATCTATGCGATATCGGTACGCTGTGTTTTTCCTCGTTCCTTTTTACTTTTCTTGCCTCCTCGTTAAAGATCAAAGTCATCCAAGTCGAACGAGTTCAAAGACTCGTGGGAGCGGCGACGGCGGCGTTTTTATTCGTTTCGACTTTACGACAATTCGACACTTCATATCGATTAGTCTTATGTTAATGTTTTTGTTTTTGTTCTTTGTTTTTTTTTTTTCATTCTCTATCCCGCTGCGAGTAATGCGTTTATGGAAATTGAATGGGCGAATATATGAGGAACGCGCCTCTTTTAGACCGGCGTATAGTCGTATTGATAGGGTTATTGACATTGAAAACTGGTCAATTTACATGCACATTTACGTATCGACTTTTCTTTTCTTTCTTTTTTTTTTTTTTGTTTACTTCCACCTGATGTAGTTTCGATATTATCCGATGGAGTCTAGTGAATTATTGGGATGCCGACTTTGCGGGTATCGCTCATTATTTTTCGATATTTATGATCTTGTATATAGGTAAATATTTTAATGTGTGTGTATGTGCGTGTTTTAAGTAAAAAAAAACACACATACACACACATACATATTATTATATACATATATATATACATCGGAAATGAAAGCTTCGACTCTTTTAATTTCGGAGCGATAATTGTTTCGCTTGTTCGTTAGAAGTCGTTCACGCTTCCGAAAGTGAAACTTCACTTTTTTAAAGAGTGAGCTCGCGTTTCTCGATATCCATCACTGTAAAAAGGAATACTTACATTCAGCCAAGAAATGCGACTGAAATCTTGAATTAAGCGAGAAAATTGACTGAAAGTATGGTGCAATGCATACAAGCCCTCTTAAACAAGGACAGGCTTATATGCGCTACATACATTGGTGATTTTAAGACAAAATCATTTTTACAGTGTCTATGTATATATGTTTCCGGTAAATTTATCTCAGTTTTTTCTGTTTACACTCGTCTATTTTTGAATGCTCAAAAGATGTTCAAACAATTTTACAGCAATTCAATTGAAGAATGTGGACAATTTAAGGGGGAAACCTCGACCGAAAAAATTCATGTTCAACCTCGAAGAAGAGGAAAATTTTCTAATAAAAAGTATTGTTGGAGCAACTGTATTTATTCTTTGACGTTTCGAGGTTATCTTCTCATTACTTTTACTTCAATTTTTCAAAAATCGATTTTATAAATATATATAAAAAAAAAAAAAAAAAAAAAAATGTCATGAATCTTGGATTTTCTTGAAAATTTCTGCCAGATCGAGTGAATATTACAGCATAAACTAGATGACGATAATCAGGAAATAGTCGATCGGAAAATCAGGAAATAATCTTTACCTTGAAATGCCACACGTGGGAAGGAAATAAAACATTTTTTAAATCGTTTTCTCTTTTTTTTTTTAGACAGAAAATGAATGTCGCGTTTCATTTTCAATCATTTATTATTATGTAAATTATTGTTCAACATCTTTAGTAATGTGAAAATCGAAGACAAAAGTTTTCAACCATTTATAAACTGATTCTATTTAGAATTAAAAAACGACCTACGAATGTGCCTGATATCCTCGAAGACGATCTCGGACAAAAGATTCAGGATCTATGGATCGGCATCCTTTGATGTATTCACGGCTGCACATCATCGTGCCCATAATCGGTTCGATAAAGACAATTGTTGAGTGGGGATGGGGGGGGGGGGGGGTACTCGTCAAGTTTCACGCATCCCAAAGAACTTTCTCTCGCGTCTCTTATAGCTCTCAGCGGGTGAAAATATGAAAGTAGTTCAGCCAGCAGAGTTTACACTCTCTCCCTCTCTCGCTCTTTCTCTATCCCTCTCTTTCTCTCTCTCTCTCTATCTCCCTTATACATATATATCTCTCTCTTATATCTCTCAATCTGTGAGTGTAATTCACCTTCGGTTTTACTATATATACGTATATAATTCGTAAGCGAACGCCAGTCACGTTTATATGTATATATACACTTGCTTCTCGACGAATGATAACGTACGAATTTCGATGATAGCGCCTCATTGAGAGCTGGTACTTGCCTCTGGACGTATCAACTTTCATTTCGATCGATCGATCGATCGATCTGCGATTTGCATTTAATCGCCTCGCTGTAGTCACTTAATTATGAACGCCGTTAATCCAGGGACTCGTTTACAATTATATATATATAGGCTCGAATTCACATAATATGACAGATCTCGTTATTTCCTCATGCGCATTGTCCGTCTGTCATTCCGAGTTTTTAAGAGTGAAAGTGTCCGGAGTATTACTCTCTATTGCAGCCCAAACCCTACGAGATGGTAGGGTTTGGACTGATTATCAGTGTATATTCGCTGATTGGCAGTGACTTTCGCTGATTCAAATTTAGAGTGTAGAGAAAGATTTTTCATAATGTACTCCAATAGTATGTTAAAGGAATTTTTCAGGGAAGCATGTTCAAATGACATTGATATTTTCAGCATGATATTTCATTCTTATCGGAGTGATTCGGAAAATTGGCAATGCATCAAAGAGCGAAATATCGTTTTTACCATGTAAGTTTCTTGGAGTGAAATTTCACTGTACGAAGAGTGAAAATTGAGCCACTCATCGAAAGAGCGAATTATCATTTTGTAAGAGTGAATTTTCACTCTTTTATTTTTTATATTAAAAAATATATTTCTCATTTAAAGCGGTATCTCGCCGTCTTTTTAATTATTGTCGTAATAATTATCGGAAAATTGAGTGAAATTTCACTCCAGATAGTATGAAACATCACTTTAAAAGAGTGAATATTCATTCTTTTCAAGAGAGGCACAATATTCACTCTTTTTCAAAAGTAGCTCAATTTTCACTCTGAAATAAGTTCGAGATTTTATTAAATGTTTTTTATTCCCTTGCTAATGAGCACTTAAGGGGCACTTTCATTCTTTAGGAAAACTATAAGACGAACGCTGAATGAGTTCCAGAAGACTTCATAATATTAATAAGGTTCTAACCCACCTGGCAAAATAAAATGGAGTTCAGAATGATCTGTGAATGTGCTCTAAAGAGGTCAGATGAGCCAGTTTTTGAGGATTTTATGAGCATGAGTTCATAATGACCACATAATGATATCGTGTTCGGAAAAACCTCGGAAAGTGACGCGTCTAACCTCTTTTAGAGTACATTCCGAGATCATTCTGAACTCCGTCTTCTTTTGCTGTCTGGGCGATTATTGAAATTTACGACAGCGTAATACCAAGACCGCGAATGAAAGAAATTCGAAATGTTGGCACGTTCGCGCAAAAATGACGATGTTTGTACTAATAAAATGACAACCTAAACAGCAGGGGTAAAAAGTTGTACATAACAAGGATAAAAAGTACTCGTTAAGAGTACCTTGAAGAGTGCCTTATTCCGAGCTCGTAATAAAAGTAAGCTCAGAAGTCATCGCATAGAAGGACATAATGAGTACTTTATGTTCTCGTTATGCCCAACTTTTTACAGTTTACTAATAATTTTTCTAATGCCACAATTTCTCGATAGTAAAATACAATTTAGATATATATATATATATATAAGACGAGACAATAAATATGCTAAGGATTCTGTTACGTAACCGATATTATATTCCTATTCGTCGCATTTACTTAATGCAAACATCCATTTGTAATCACGTATGATCAATTAATCAGCACATCTCTTACGATTTACCTATAAAGAAATTTTGCATCTGAATATAATGACTGAAATTATGAATAATAACTGCATAATTCATGCATAACGGCACCTTTGCAAATAATCGATTACGTTTAACCGGCCATTCGATGCCATGTTTATTATAGAGTAACAGATTATTTCATGCGCGCTGTAATCGTAAAATTTAATTAAAGAATGACTTTTGTTTTTAACGATTTCAATTTGCAATTAGCGCGCGTTTCGCGACCGGCGAAATTATATGAAATCTAAGCGGGATCCTTGATCAATAAACATGAGGTACCGTGCATTTCCTAACGAAAGCATCGTTAAGGTATTGCATCGTCACTTTTGCATTACCATAACGGACAAATTTATCGCATGCATACGACGTTATGCCATCCTGGTCATCACATCACATCAGATTGACTATATTCAAAGAGGTCAAATTATACACGCTCATCTACTTTTTTTTTTGTTTATATCGCTTGGCAATCGCATTGCCCAATCGCATTTTTAACTAGATTTTTAACTAGAATTTTTAGCATCTACGAAATTTTTCATTGAATTCACATTTTTCTCAATTTTCATCTATTTATTTGTTGTTACTTCGCCTGACGCAAGGCGGGCGAAGTATTGAATTCACCAACAAAAATTTTTCCGATTCTTCGATTTTGGGAATTTTTTGGTGGAAATCTATT
>JAPYZR010009505.1:0-12528 GCA_030522945.1 Trichopria nigra | reverse complement strand
AACTTGAGCAAGTTCTTCCAGTCGGTCTGGTGATATACTGTAAAATGATACAATGAGAAAATATGTTCACAATATATATTTCAAATGTAATTCATATTTCAGCAGACGGTACGGGTTCGGTCGGTATGCCGCGGTATCGGCAGCCGGTTCCGGGTGGGGAATGAAAACTTCGTTTCAGTATCTAATTCTATATATATACGAAAGTAACAGATTTTATTTGTATAATTTTGTCATAACTATAATATTGTCATATTGTATTCAGTTTTCACATTGATTCTATGTATATAGGCATTGAATACTAATACCAAAAAATGAGCTCGCAATTATCATATGTGACGATTGAACAGAACTAGTTCAAAAAGTGCTCATTAAGATATCCTATGCGTCAATGTTTGTTTTGTTAGATATCATCAAAGTCTCGTTCCTTCTTTTTTAATGGTAGTATATTTAATATTTATGATTCAAAAAAACATATAAAACTCTATTGAAATTGATAAAAAAGTGATTAAAAATATGTAAACCATAATTATAACGTGTACAAGGAATAAATATATCATTTATAATTGAATAATGTTTCAACTAACGAAAGAAATCATAAAAAATATAACTTAAAACTATATTAGATTAAAATAATGAAGTATTTTGCCGCGAATATCTTAAATTTAAAATAAATTTATACGCTACTATTTTCTGCATTAATCTTTAAATAGTTTCTTTAATTTTTTTTAACTTTTTTAACTTTAATTTTTTAAATATTATTTTAATGAATTTTCTGAACCAAATAATGAATTTTCTGAACCAAAAATTAAAATTTCTATAGTGTTCTATATATGTTTTTTGAATCAGGTTCCATGGTATTTTTCCGGCAGGGATATACATATATATATACATATAAAAAATGAATACGACCGTGGCTAAGAAATAAATGAATTAATATAAATTTTAAATTCCTATGACAAGCGAAGAACGCATCCATCGCGTCAGTTAATATTACCGCATTAAATTAATTGTTAAGAATTGCTGACTTTGGCACATTTATACTTTGCGATAACTCTTGCATTCCATTTTAGTGATATATATATATATATATGTAAAAAATTTAATATGTACATTTTTTATGAGATAATTACTTCGCCTGACGCAAGGCGAATTCACCAACAAAAATTTTTCCGATTCTTCGATTTCGACCGATTTTGAAAATTGACCACTCATTCTCTTCGTCTATTCCTAGACAACATGAAGGTATTTTTTTTATTATCGCGTAAAAATTAAATCGGGTCGAATCTAACTATATAGTCCATTTTTTCCCGGGCAAATTCAATGATTTTCCATTTAATTTGTTTAAACAATTTTTTTGTTAATGTTAAAAGTCGCGCGAACTAACCAGAATCATACGTTACCTTATTCGGGATGTATATTGGGTCGTCTGTGTAATTTTTCATCAAGCTCAATGCAACCGTTATAATTATTGGCGATTTTCCATTTGATTTGTTATAAACAATTTTTTTAACGTTAAAAATAGGGGGTCTTATTGATTTCAAAACTAATATTCTACCGTTCATTAAAAATATTATATATACTTGAAAAAGTAAAAATTCTACTAATTCTGTTTAAGAGAGTAGTCTAAAGGTTCCAATCCAAATATTTATTTTCTAATTTTATACGTTTTATACGCACAGATAAAATACAACGTGCAATTATAATAAATACTGAATAAAATGAATCACATTGTATGAATTACGAGTGCGCTTAAGTGTTGAAACTTTTCAGAAATAACATATATGGTCGTAGAGCAGCCGATTATTCAAGGATACAGTGGTCTAAGCAGCCTTCGGATAAGATTGTTCGGATAGGTTGTTTTATTGTGTATTTCAAGAATTCAATTGTAAAATAACTCCCGTTCATTTATGTTAGGCATTTTTCCAATTTTCATAAAATGAAAGTGCTCTGCAACAAAAATTATTGCAGTCGACGTCCATTCCACAAATTGTCGTTGCGTCATCGGTGCGCGGCGTATTGCTGCCAGCACAAGACACCTTAATTTAGAAAAGGTTTCGGGTAGTCATCCTGATCGTGCCTATCAGTATGAATTTGAAGCCAATGCTCTGTTGGTCAACGACCAGTCTATTATTCCCGTTTGTGGCGATGAATATCTACGGCAGAATTATGTAGTTAATCAATCAGGTGCCGTTAATGAACCTAATATATTTCAGAGTCCCTCGTTAATTTTTACAGCTCCTGATGAAAATGATCTCGATGTCCCAGTTGAATACAATGACGATTCCGAACATTTTTTAATACATACAGATTCCGATACCCATGATTCTGAATCTGATGATTGTGACAATGATACCAACACTATGCCCAATTTGTCTGACAAACTTGCATCATGCTTTGTAGAAAATAATATTTCTCATACACAAGGGAATGCTATTTTGAGTGTGCTTCGCGAACATAGATGTCTGTCGCACTTACCGAAAGATGTGCGAACATTATTAAAAACTCCACAGGCATCTACCAAGATAAGACAAGTCATTCCCGGAGAATATCTTCATACAGGTTTTTACGGCAGGGATCACCCAATGTCTTCAGGATATCCCAACAGCTGCGATTCCTGAAATTTTTTAGATTGATTTGAGTACCGATGGCGCTGATTTAGACCGTTCTGGTGAGAATCACATATGGCCACTTCAATGTAGGATCGCAAACATTCCGGATAGTAGGCCAATTATTATTGGCGTGTACCGAGGAAAAGGGAAACCGAGTAGTGCCAAGGATTTCTTCAAAGATTTTATCGAAGAATTTCATTCTGTCGTGGCTAATGGTGGAATTACGTTCAACGAGTCGAAATACCCTGTGAGATTGAGATGCTTTATAGCTGATGCTCCTGCTCGAGCATTTGTTTTAAACCATAAAGGACATATGTCTTCATCAGCATGTTCAAAGTTCAAAGTTTCTGGCATATCCGTTGATAGACGCACAGTTTTTATCGGTGTCGATCATATACCTCGGACTGATGATGAGTATGTTCGATGTATTGATAAAAATCATCACCAAGAGGGGGAAAGGCCTTTGTCTCAACTGCCAATAGGTATGGTCAGCCAGGTGCCGTTTGATAGCATGCATCTAAACTATCTCGGGTTAGGGAAAAAGTTTTTTAGGGCGTGGTTAACTGGTGCGTTCTCGAAATTCACGAAAATATCCTCCGTAAATGTGGCCGACTTATCTTCGCGTTTGCAACGTCTGCGCGCATACTGTCCAAAGGAGTTCAACCGCCCTCCTAGATCTGCTGAACAATATCCAAAATACAAGGCAACTGAGTATCGGCAGTTTATCTTGTATACTGGACCAGTTGTCTTGTACGGAATTCTGAAAGATGAAGTATATCAGCACTTCCTTCTTTTCCATGCTGCTTTGCGTGCATTGTCATCTCCTTCGCCATCGTCACTGCAATTGACGTTTTCAGAGCTCGCTTTAAGAATCTTCGTCGAAAGAGCTGTGACAATTTATGGGCCAACTTTTATGTCGTACAATGTGCATGGACTTCTGCACATTGTAGATGATGTGAAAAGTCTTGGGCCACTTGATTCGTATTCTGCCTTCCCTTACGAAAATAATATGCGTACGTTTAAAAAATTATGCAGGAAACCAAATCTACCTCTGCAGCAGATGGCACGTAGGCTAGCAGAAAGGGGGAATTGGCGAAAACAATGTTCGATGACACCACGAAACAGTGATGCAATAAAAGTTTCCAAACGACACTACGCTGGCGTGGTTCCCGATGAATTGCATGAGGCGCAACAGTTTCGTCAGCTGCAGACTTCGAAGTTCACATTGGGCTGCGAATTTACAAACCACTGCTTTATCACAAAAGATGATTTATCTTCATTTGTATAATTTCTAATGTTCTGAAAGCCAGAGGTACATTTTATTTTGTCGTTAACAAATTTCGTTGCATCGAGCCCTTCTACGATGTAGGTTTACGATCAACCAAGTGTACGAAATTGACCACACAAACATCCACTGTTCTTCTAGATGAGATTGCTTCGAAATGTTATAAGATGCCATACTGGCAAGCACCGAACGTAGACGATGATGGTAACAGTAGCGGGGAAGAAGAATTAAATAATCCCGCTGATGATCAATTTATTGTCATGACCTTGGAATGATAAGCCGTGAATATCGTTATTCCGTTTATGAACCTGCACATATATGTATTGTGGTGTTCTGTCGTTGACAGTTTGTTCGGTTGTTTTAGGTTGTGTTTATTCGTGTAGGGGTCGCTAGATTATTTAAGGTCAGACGTTTATTCGTTTAGGGTTTGTTGTGTGGTCAGACATTTTCATAAACATCGGTTTCATAGTCTATGTGGTCTTTGAAATATGGTAGTGGTCGGTAATTACGCAGAAATAGTCGAAAAGAAGCTGAAAGTAGCCATACAATAGAAAAAAGCAATTCAAAAGATCGAAGAACCGCCATCAGAAACGAAAGAATGAAAGGAAATACAGCCTACGATGAGGTTGAAGGCATAATATGTGCAGTAGGCATCGCTGATTGAAGGTAACAGACTTTTTTGGCGATGTTAACGTGAATTAGTACAAAAAAACTTTATACGCGTTTTTCTCAAAACAACGTTTTTTGACGTGGCAGACATGATTGTGAAAAACCTACTGAACCAAATCGCTTAAAATTTGTAAAGATTATTCTGCACATATCTATCTATCGTTTTTTGCTTAACGTGTAAAAAAGAGGCAACATTGTCTGAAGTTCGCCATTTGGTTTTATCTCATTGGATGTCAATGATCTATTATGGACGATAACCACAGGTCCACTTTTTCAGAAAACACTCCATTTTCGTGTTGCACACGATTCGTAGGCCAGTTATCATGTTTGCCGTTTAAATCAGCGCAAACTTCAAAAATCCATATCTCCGCAAGGGTGCAATAAAAAAAAACAATTTCATTTCTTAAAAACATATATACATTAATTGTTAAAACATACTTTAGTAGAAATTAATTCTTGGCGTACTAACAAAATTCTTGAAAATCATGGTAATTTTGCCAAACTGCCCCCTTAAGGTCAATAGTTTATATGTTTATTTAAATTGTTATTTGTCGGAATATAATAAATATTATCATAATCTACGGTTTCCATACTACTTTGCAGATCATGACTGAGCGGACGCGTAGGTCGTTAAAAAAGCCCGCTTGGCATAAGGAGATGGTACAATTTGACTCTTCAACCACTAGTGTCTCCGAAAACGAAGAGCACAAGAAAATCAGCAAGCCGCCGGGATCAATTTATGATGATATTGAGGAATTGAAAAGGAACATCGTAAATAATAATGAACATGCGGACGAAAACTCCTGGAATCGTTCTACATCTGGTATACCTGATACCCAATCATCATCAAGACCTTCACAATCATCATCAACACCAGTACACCCCGTAAATACTCTGACAACTCCTCATATTAACTTCCCACAAACTATTACTGTACAAAATAACCACTCACAAAACGATACACCTGAAGCTTTCGCTTCACAACACTCTCAAAACGACAGATTTCATACACTCACATCCACACCTTCGGAAAACTACATTCCTGATCAGCTCATTCTTCAACACTCACATAACGGCCCACTCCCTTCTCGGAATTCACAAAGCTACAGTACAGAGAAGCCCATTCATCGGCCCTCACAAGACAGACAAAACGGTACGCCTGACGCACTCACACTTCGACGCTCAGAGCACCCTCAAAACGTTACATCGGACGCAGTCATTCACCAATACTCGCAACAAAGCTTCTCCCGTCACCATGTCACTCCTCGAACGCAATCATTACCAGTCGTATCAACACCACTGTACAATCGACATATACAAAACACACCCGAAGCGCTCTCTCCTCAACATTCTCAAGACTACATTCTGGAACCGCTGACTTCTCGACACTCGGGAAGTTACGTTCCTGAACCAATCACTCCTCAACACTCACATCACTCGCAAAACGTTACATCGGATGCACTTACTCACCAATACTCGCCACAAAGCTTTTTCCGCCACCGTCTCCCTCCTCACGCGCAATCTTCACCCATCATTTCAATGCCACTGCATAATCCACGTTTACAAAACCAGACACCTGACGACATTCCGGACCCGCTTACTTCTCGACACTCACCAAACAGACCAGCAGATGGACTCACGCCTGCACACTCACAAAGTTATGTTCCGGAACCAATCACTCCGCGACACTCACAAAGCTATATTCCTGAACCATTTACTCCTCGACATTCACAACGTACCCAAAACGTTACACCTGAAGCACTCACTTCCCAGTCGACAGCAGCTATTCAATCGCCACCGCACAATCGACATTCACCACACGCTATACATGACGCACTCTCCCACAAGCACTCGCAACAAAATAGGTCCAACAAACCAGACATCCCACTACGAATCATAGTTTCTACAATTAATGCACCTACATACAAATTAGCTTCGTATTTTAGTTCAATTTTAACATGTATAGTTCCAAAAACCTCTAGATCTGTTAAGGTCAGTTGGGAAGTTAGAAAAAGATACATAACTTTAAGATCAATAGTGACTATATTCTAATTTCTTTAGATGTGGTTTCACTTTTCACTAACATATCAACTGAGTTAGCTATCTATGTTTTGAATAAAAAGTAGAATGAAATTCAATTATTTACAAATTTACCTAAAAAAGAATTTTTTAATATACTAAAAATGATTTTAAATTCAACTTATTTTAATTTTCAGAAAGTAACTTATAAACAGGTTTATGGTGTCCCAATGGGGTCTCCATTATCCCCAATTATAGCAGATATTGTTTTAGATTTTGTCGAAAATATTTTGATCAATAAATTACCCTTTAAACCCCTTTTTTATTTTAGATATGTTGATGACATTCTTACCTGTATACCTAAAATGTTTTTACCAAAGATATTTTGAGAATTTTTAACGGTTTACCTAAAATTGCTGGTTTAAATAATAGAATTTCATTCACTATTGAAGTTGAAAAGAATCAAACCATCCATTTTTTAGATATGTATATTATGAGAGATGTTGACAATACTCTTATAACTAATTGGTATAACAAAGAAACATTTTCTGGTCGATATCTAAATTTTTTGTCAAATCATCCCCTATCTTATAAAATTGGAACCGCATATGGCTTAATTGATCGTGCTATTTCCTTATCACACACTAGATTTAGAGAACAAAACATCAATTTAGTAAAAAACATCTTAAGAGAAAATAATTTCCCTGAAGATATTATTAAAGATTGCCTTAGAAAAAGAATTCACAAGATCTATAATTCATTATCTTCTGAGACTGTGAAATTAGACTATGTCAAAACAACTAGCATACCATATATAAAAGGTGTTTCTGAAAGAATAAAACGAAACATGAAAAACAAAAAGATGAGAATCGTTTACAAACCTTTTAATACTAATATTGGTGGAATAAAAACGTGGAAAGATAAATTAGAAAATATGAAACAAAGTTGTGTGGTTTATCTAATACCTTGCAAAAATTGTAAAGCTGGAGAAACTGGGAGACTTTTAAAACAACGAATTTTGGAACATAAAAAAAATATAACAATGAATGACACACAACTGACAGGTTTAAGTTTGCACAGAATCGATACTGGACATAATTTTGATTTTGAAAATACACAAATTTTAGCTTTTGAAAGGAATACAAACAAAAGAAGACATTTAGAAAACTTTTTTATTAAACAAAATAATAATACCATTAATGTTAGATTTGAAAATTCGAAATTACCGAGAATGTAATTATGAATTTATCACTCGTTATTTTTAATATGTAAATTCTGAATTATAAAAGTTATTCTGTTTCTTCTCCACCTAACTGAGCAAATAAAAATTTAACATTTTAAGTATCCTTAAGTAATCTATCGAATTAAATAAAAATCACAAAAAGTATTAAAATTAGTTTATTAATCACACATGAGAAATTACAGTTTATCTCACAAGTCAACTTACACAGTAATAAATTCTATAAACATTATTTATAGACAACATGGAAACTTTAGAATCATTTCGAATTTTATAACATAGATTTTATATATAAATAATTATTTTTCTATTTACCTGGAATCGTCAGATTCCGTCGAGTTGTCAGAATTACGCTCATGACGTTTGAATGTATTCAAAATTCGTCTCCTCGTGCTTGGCGCGTAGTCTGAGAAGCGGAATGGTCTTTTGGGCATATTTAATATTTTATTTGTTCGTCGTGCCCATGTTATGAAATAAACTATTTGGTTAACCTATAAAATAAGTTAATTTATATTTGATAATTCCCTGACGGTATATGTATTAGGCATTTTCACTTGGTAAGGAATATGATCTAGGTACCACTACGGTATATCTTTTGGCAGTTTTGACTAGTCTTTACCTCCAGCGTTCATCAATTGTTCTTCGAAGTGAAAATTCCTAATTTAAAAGGTCTTTCACTGTTATCAGATATGTTTGCATTAATTTTTTGGGTTAAATCCCAAACAACATCAGTTGTGAATAAAAGTGAGCTTCCTAGCCCCGAACCGGAAAAAGGATGCGTAACCCAAATTCAATACGGGAATAAAAAATTCTTAGGACGTGTGTTGCAATACAGCGGTAAGAATTATCAATATTTTCATTTGCTGAAAGCAATTTAATTCGCAGATGTTTTATTAAAGTTTATGTATTAGGAGCTGACATTTCTCTTTAGAGTTCGTGAAGTGTACTCGTAGTGTACTTTTGACTTAAAAAATTGTTCATAACTACTACTTTCCGACCTGAGCGATTTTACGTGAAAAGTAGTAATTCATGAAAGAAGTATAATTATAAAATGCTTATACTTCATTACAGATGATAAAAAATGGCTGGACAGTCTTTACGTTGACACGGAGGGAATAATAAAATTAAAAAGTAAAGATCCTTCTCAACATAAGAAGTCAGCAGATTTTAAAGTTATGTTTGTAATGATAAGAAACATAAAGTTATGGAGTCAAAAAATATAGAAGACAGTATTTTAACTGATAAACCAGTCTTCTATGAACCAATTAGAGGTATTTTATTTTTATCAAATTTCAAGCAATATTTATGTATGTAAATTAATTACAAATTGATTTATAAATGAAAAATATTTTGCATTAATAAATAAATTTGTAAAATATTTATATTAATTAAAGAGCCTCTGGCGCTTTGAAGTCGAGTAAGGGGCGGGAGCAAAAACAGGAAACACTTTTTCTTCAATTTTTTAGATTTAGAAGATTCCAATTCTTTTGCAAGAGATTTCCAAGATATTGGGAAGACTTGAACAAAATCTTAAAAATATTTGGATTTTGTCTCACTGATGGCCGAATCCAATATTCAATTTTTTGCGTGTTGGCGACAAACCTTTGACTTTGGCAAGGTCTCGCAGAGATTTTTTCAAGATTTTGGGAAATTATTACCAAATCCCATACATCGTTATTTGTGAATCCAAAGGTTAAATTAGAGACTTCAGCAAGATCTTGGATAGGTTTCGCCAAGATCTTGAATAAGTATGGCCAAATATATTGTATTTTTTTTGGTAGATAAATTGACTTTAGCAAAATTTCGGAGAGTCTTCTCCAAGATCTTGAATAAGTACGGCCGAATCTCATATTCTATTTTTGTTGCATATTGACTGCAATTGCTTGACTATAGTAAGATCCCGCAGAGCCTTTTGCAAGATTTTAGGTAAGTATTACCATATCCCATATATCATTATTTGGGGATCCCGAAGACTGAATTATTGACTTTAACAAGGCCTCGGAAAGATCTTCATCGAGATCTTGGACAAGCATAGCTGAATATATCTTTTTTTATCGGTATGCGAATTAGATTAAATTATTATCTATAGCCAGATTTCAGATAGTTTTCATCAAGATCTTGAACGAGTATGGCCGACTCCCGTATATCGTTCTTTAGGGATCCCCGAAGATTGAATTATTGACTTTAGCAAGATCTAGGAGAACTTTTACAAAAATCTCGAACAAGTATGCCCGAACACATCATATTTTCTTTAAGTCCCGTGGAGGCATTTGTGCTTATTGGAGAAAAGCTGGCACAAATAACGTGCAACTGGATAGCATGCTGCTCAATGACAGCAACAGTGTTGCGAAAGAACTCGTGTAGATCATGTATAACTGAATACAGCATGTTGACCGCAGAACACAGCAATCCCAGCAGATATGACAGGTCCCTTAACGGCAACTACTGCCCGTGTTAGTACTCTGAGCGAGTTATGGAAAAGTATAGTCAACGATCATGTAGACTATTCCGTAACTGGAACCTGGCACGCTGCGAAGGAGATGTATGTTGCTCATTGGCAGCAACAGTGTTACGAACAAGCTTGTACAAATGATTAATAACTGGATGTAGCATGTTGACAGCAGAACACAGCTATAATAGCATCAGCTATAACACGACCCATAACGACAACTGCTGCTCCAGGTACCCCTCAGAGCCATGGAAAGGTAGGCGAAGATCACGAGTAACTGGATGACGTTGATCCGACAACCCGCAAAGTACATCAAAAGATGATTTTAAAACTTTGCAGTTAATTGTGCCAAGCCAATTTCACTCGCGCCGTATACTCTCGATCCTACACGGCTGGCCAGGTTTTTTTACACGCAATGGAACCTGGGACACTGCGAAGGAGAGGTATGGCACCCGGTGGCACTAAACATTGTCTAGCATCCAGCGTCTCTCTGTAAATTAACGTACTCCTAGCTGATCGAATAAGAATGGGTAAGCTTCACTGAATCTTGTTATCAAGAGAAGCGGTCGCTTCTCGCGCTAAGTTCTTATTAAATGCCCGATTGTATATATATAATATATACAATCGTATATATAGTAGCGGACCGCTACTCCTTTACCGATCACATCGCCAAAAGTTAATTAATTACTCATCAGTGTAATTAGTGAATTGAAATGCGCTGAACTTTATATGTATCCGAAAAAGAAATTTGACAGGTACAGTGATTTCATGTAGGAAATAGAATATAAATTCAGGCAGTGTTTTGAGTAATTAAATTCAATCTGCCATCTACTTTCTGTAGATAGAAACAATGAAGTAAGAGGGTTGTTATTACATATATAAAATATGTGCTTTCCAATTACTTTGCGAAGTAATAATCAATACACAAATTTCCAACAATTTTATTTCTAGTAATTCAATATAACTTAATATGAAAATATATATACAATATGTTTTGCGTATATAACGAAATTGCTATGATACATAATACATAATATTACAAAATATACGCTTATAATTTACTCAAATTCTATTGTGTTGACTAATTCAGCAATAAAAGACTCTCCATCAATTTTTTGATAAAAACATACTGATAGTAAATTCTCAACATTCACAATCACACGCCGACCATTACTTGGATCTAAAATTTTATGTATGTGACTTATATTGTGTGAAAAGTCTGAATGTATCATAAAGGGATTTTCAACAATACATATCTTTAAAATAGCGCAATATCGTACATTACATTCGCATAATTCGTTGCATGCGCAATTCGACGATCTAATAAATGTCTCTACTACGCCTATGTAATTATTACCTTCGTAATGAAATTTAGCATACGTGTTATTAATAAAATGTATGATAAGACCATTCCTTCAAACTCTGTTCCTTCTAGAATATCGCTTATACACTCAGAGAAAAGTTTTGTTGTCGCAACAAAAATTTTGTTGCAACAACAAAATTTGTTTGTCAATATATGACCAACAAAACAATTTGTTGAGAATACCAAATAATTTTGTTAACTTAAATTTTGTTGTCGTAGCCAAATATTTTCTAATAGAAGCAAAATATTTTGTTTCGCCAGGTGGAAATTTGGACAAAATTAAAAATTATTTTTTGTTTAAATTTTTTCATAAATGGTAGTAAAGGTCAATAATTGTATTTTTATTATATACGGAAGAAATTATAAAAAACAGTATTACAATACAAAACAGCATTGTAGCCGTTTATTTATTACTTTCGCCTTGCATCAGGCGATGTATTGAATTTATTTTTCTTTTTAATTCTTTCCATCTGCTGTCTTTGTTTTCACAAATTCTCTATCAGAAAGCAAAGTCTGAAGGTGGGAATAATTAAAGACGTGGGGCGTACGTCTACAATGTGCAAACTGCATGTTGCTATAATGCAATATTGTGTTTGATCGTACCAGAGAATTCTCTTATATGTACTAAATAGAAACCCATTTCTATAACGAGAGCGATGAGAGAAGACGCGCGACCGCCGTGACCGTTCACGGCGCCTAACGGCAGAAAATCTAACTATGCGCGTGGAAGACATATTTCACATTTGCTACCGCAACAATATTTTTGTTGCCGCAACAAAATGAAGCCAACAAAAGTATTTTGTACCATCAACAACATAAAAATAACGTATTTGGCTATGCTAACAAAATTTTTTGTTGCAGTAACAAAATAATTAAGAACATCGATTAACAAAA
>JAPYZR010009503.1:0-11290 GCA_030522945.1 Trichopria nigra | reverse complement strand
AAATCAAGGAATTTTCTCATTAAAATAAGACACTCCCCTTACTGAAAAAAGTACGTTCAGTGTCCGAAATGACACCTATTTGGGTGTAAATCCGAATTTTTTATAGTGTTTACACCCACTTGGGTGTTATTTCGAACTGCGAACAATATTTTTTGATGTACTTTTCCGTAAGTGTCATTAATTAAATTTAATAACATAATTTATTATTAATATTAAATTTAATAATAGAATACACTTTTAGAATAAATTTCACATTAAAGCAGTCGTTTAAAGACATTTTTGTAAATGATACCAATATTTAATATAATCAACACCCATTGACAGCCGAGACCGCGTCTCTGAATGTAGCCGCAAGTAAAATGCGAGCGGGAGGGAAAATCAACTTTCGACGAAGACATATAGGGAGGAATGTCGAATTTTCGACCGAGGTATGGGTAGAAAAATACTTTTGTTAATAAAAAAATAAAATTTGAAAAACTCGTATTACGAAACTCATCAATTGGTAAACGTTAGCGTAGTTTACATATATGTACATTGTTTAAACCACTGTTCTACCGCTCTGTATAATATAGATATTATATCCATCGTATTTGCCAGAAATGAAATTTCGGTCGAATATTTTATCCGTAGTGTTCGATATTCCGAGTGGGTCAAAATTATTTTGAGAAGACTACATGCACAGTTAATTGTGAATTTGTTGATGTACGTCTTGGGATATAAATATTAAAAACTCCAAATTAGTTGAATATTACTAATTACAAAGTCTAAATTAACTTTTAAATTATTAAATTATTACATATTAAAAGTGTTCAGGAGAAGTGTACAATAAAAGAGCACATGTTTTTTATTGTAGAATTAATTAAATTATTTTACTATTTTATAAATAAAAAATCTTGATAGTCATTTTTAGAAACGATGATCTCAGATTCGATTTGAATTAACCCTCAAAGATCACATTTTTCCATCATGCGAATGTTCAAAATTCGAAATGGCGGATATAATATACGGCGAACAAAAATATTAACTAATCATTTTCCGAAATTTTCAAAAACTATTTTTTTTTTTAATGCATCATTCTGAAAAAACATATCTTATATAACTGTATATGGTATGGACACATATGTATGGACAATATGTGGAAATAATTTCAGAGCCTTAGCTGCCTGCTTTACGGAAAACTCAAAATTAATTCTAAAATTGATGTATGTTTATATACGTTAATTATTTATAAGATATTACGGATAAGCACATATTTATTCAAAGTTTTCATCAAATTCTAATAACATAGACTTCCACGAGTCTAAAAAATGTACATGCAAAAGTACCGAAATATATAACAAAAATCTAAGACAAAAATAGACTTGACGGTTTAAAATTAAAGATTTAAACATTTTTTAATAATTACTTCGATACCAAAGGTTGGGATCGAAGTATTGAATTTGGTCATCCGAAAAAAAATGACACCCACTTTTTTCATGAAATGAAAAATTAGTCCAAAAATGCAATGAACAATTTTCCGGGATCTTGTACGTACGTACGTTTGCTATCACTGTAAAAAAACTTCCAAAAAGCTTCCAGCAGTTCATGTACATTAATCCTTCATACTGTACATCTATTTATGCACAATATATAGATATACACTATTGAGAAAATTAATGTACAGTGCTTGAAATTTCATGACATTTTTATCAAAGTCTTAAATTATAATATAATGACAAAGTCTTATCAATTGATCATAGTGTACACGCAAGACAGTATATTTCTTTATTTAAAAGCTACCACATATTCCCTACAAAATACGCTCGGAACATTCTGAAATTCTCTTTACAGAAAATGTGGCATGAGACTTTTTGTCATGAAAGACACGATAAAAAGACAATAGGATGCTAATATTTTCCATTTTTATTTCTGTTTCAGAAATACACGGACAAATTCAAAGGCGTTGTTATGTGCCTTGCAAATCTGGAAGAAGACATGCATACTTACATGAGAGGTATCTTCGTGTTGACGTAAGTTGTCCGTTCAAAATGGCACGAATGGAGCTGCATGAATAAATAATGTGTCTAAAGAATTTTTTATGTTCCAATTCGGTAAAATCGAGTCGGTTTTTACTCAAAGGCAATTATAACATTGCTGTTATTGTAGAATGTTTTCTGAAAAATATGAGTATAATTAGTTAGAAATTGTTAATTTGTAAAAACTATGCTACTTTTAAATTATGTAACTTCCGTTTAAACTTCATCTGTCCGTGATTTTAACTCAAACTTCATCAGGTAGTACTTTAATTTAATATAAACTAAGCCGTGAAATACTGTCTAAATATCATTAAAAATTCTACCCGAAGAAGATAAATCTCTTGCAGATTTATACCAACTTGAAAAATCAATTGCCTTGTTAAATTAATAAGATAAATTGTTTGATTAAGCACGTAATGTCAGCCAGCTTATTAAGAAGTTATTGAATTTAAAAATTATGTTTGGAAAAGTTACTAAGTTTAAAAAACTTATTACCTCATCGTTAATAATGTCATAATGTATGTTTTATCATGAAAATCAAAACATTATCATTTCAATTAGTGATCTTAAAAAATGACAATTAAAAAAAAAAATAATAATGTTTAAACATTTTTAATACTAATATTTTTGAGGTAGATTTTCCGGTGGATCGGAATGTTGATTGATTTGCAATAATACAATAAATAAAATTAGTTGAAAAGAACAATTCCCAACAATGAGTAAAATACAGAAATGGATATAAGATATAATAGATTACTGAAACAAATCAACGGGAATTTATTAAACAAGTTTTTAAAATGGCAATAAAAATCGATGGAAAGTATAACATAATTGAAGAAGCACACAACAGTTAACTGAAATTTACTGACGCAAATAGAAAATTAAGAAATATAGCGATAAAAGAAAACTAAAATAAAAGAAAACATAAAATGCTATAATTCCGTGCGTATAGTAAGCATATATACGAGTTACTAAATACAGAAGAAAACTTTGATGACAAATACAATGTTGCGAAAATAAAATTGACAAAAAATAATACATTTTGAATTACTTAATAAAAAGTTTAATGAAATAAAATAATAGATAGAGTATACACAATAAAGTAGAATAAAATAAAAATGTATAGTTTTTTTCATTATTAGTAATTTTTCAACGCTTGTTCGATTTGAAATTTTGAATAATTAACAAAATGACAAACTGAAGACAAACTTTAGGCGATAATCTATAAATAATGAATAGTAATGTTACAAAAAATAAATCCATCAAAAGTAGCAACCAATAAAATAAACTCATTTTCCAGACAACATATATTTAGTATGTAATCATTTGGAATCTCCATGAAAAAGGAAAACAAAATCGAATATTTATAACAAATGAAATAATATATATATATAGAACTTTAGCATTCATTTTTCGTCAGATCGTCTACCTCGCTACATTTTTCCTTTTTTTTTTTTAATGCACTGTTTTAATTTGTATTGTGGAGCAACAAGTCTACCAGCAAAAGTAAATACATCAAAGTAAATTGGATACTTTGATGAATACATAAGCGCATTCGTCAAGTCCCTGGAAATCTAAGATAACAATTCTAATACTAAAGAAATCCGAGTGTAGTCGAGACTTTTGATCTACTTTACAATGGCTACTTGTTCTCTTTGCGATCGGGTATGTTTTCCGTGCTGCCCATTATGGCTCGTCGAAATAAATCAGAGAAATGGCTCTCTGGCTTTGAAAAATAGACACATTGCGATGTACCGGCTCGAATATACGCGAAATAAGTAAATTCCTCTTGTAAATTCTTCATATTTCCCAGCAGCGCCGTTGTTCCGGAACGTTGTGAGCAACGCGCGTGAATATTAATCCCTGCGCACGTGTCCGGCATAATTTGCGGATTTTTTGTTGCGATATATAGATATCCGGAACAAACAATTAGCATAAACGTAGTGCTGATGACCCTACATGTTCAAGTGCATTAAAATGGATAGAAAATGAATCAATTTCAATCCACTTGAATCCATTTTAATTCGTTTTTTGACCTTTCAATGCATTTCTGATTACTGGGTTGAAAACGTGGCGGAATACAAATCGCTCGGGCGGCATTTCCGACGGGTGGGTTGGATGAAGGGGGTCGAAATCCATCAATCTTGTTTCATTAAACCTTTTCAATTACCTGCAGCTACATCATGCCGCTGACGGCCGTCACTTACATCAACGTAAAAACCAGCCGGGAGTTGGAATTCCAAGAAGGCCGCTCGTCAGTAGCCCTCTTTGAATCCAGGGGTAGGACTTCTACGTCGAGACAGGACAGCACGGTCAGCACCGACGTCACGTGAGTAACAATGCTTTTTATACAGTATATCGAATGCAGCACACATACGATTTACAATTGATTTAGAAATGGCTGGTAGCCACTTCCGACCCGACGAGCATCAGGTGTCCTCGTTGAATGCCCGCGGTAGAGAATATATGTATATACATGCCGCACGATGAAAGTAAATGAAAGCTTCTCTTTAAAGGCAAAGCTTCATAAGATTACTGTTTGTAATGTTTCTGGCAGAAAGAATTAGCATTCGTAAAACATTGCATAATATATATTTGTTAACAAAACTGTTACATACCCATCAGTAAACGAAAAGGAATTGAATGGTAATTGTATTTGTTTTGTAGATTTTGGAATCAGCCAATACTTTTCAATTCCTTTCCATTTACTGCCTACACATACATAACAAAAATGCTGTTGTTTCTGAAACATTCAACTGCGGAATAAATTAAACGTCTTGGAAACGTTTGTGATAAGCAGTCCCTGTAACGTTTGGTAAAAATATCACCCGAAACACTACAATAATCCATCCAAGGAAGTTTGATACTTCACAAGAAGATTACGATGTAATCTTCTTGAAAATGTTTCGCTCTCCATGTTGCTGCAACATTTCCAAATCACTATCCCGCAAAAAAAAAAAATATACCTGAAAATTTACTGAGTTACCTTATAAATCATTTTACATACTACGTTTCGGGAATGTACACAAACTGGAAGGAATATTTCTTAAAAATGACATCTGCCACGTTATAATTTACTCGAGAAAGTTTCATACTTTTGCAGGTAGGTTACAACTTAACCTTCTTGAAAACGTTTCGAACTGTATGTTTCTGCATCGTTTGTCACTCGTTTAGGTCACTAATGCAATTTTTTCCGCAATTTTGGAAATGTAACGTTTAGTTTATAATCCATCCGTTCTATTTTTTTCCTGTTTATGATTTTCTCATTTTGTAGTTCTTCGCCGCTCTTAATTAAATAAGAATTCAAGAAAATGGTGTACCCGGGTGTTTCCTCTCATTCCATAACGAGCGAGAGTCAAGAAGTAGGCACTTCATAAACTAGTTTCCATTTACAAATCGAGATTTAAAAATGGTCGCTATTAAAATTGTAAAAAGAAATATGAAAAATCGACACGTTAGCGACGTCATTAGTACAGGTGATGTATTGAAGCTTATCATACATGCAAACTTATACGATCATTACCTAACGAAATTACTGCTGTATAGGTTCTCATAAAGAACTTTAGACGTGAATGAATTTCCGAATTTCCGGGAGGCGATTAATTAAAAAAGTATAACCGCAATTATAGAACTTCGTGAGATATGGAAATCTGCGTTAATAATAAAAGGCAATCGTTTCAAAATTCTGCCTGCAATGTTTTGCACAACATAGTTCCTGCCCTTACGGAAATGTACACCAAAAAATATTGTTCGGGGTCCGAAATGACACGCGAGTCGGTGTAAACACTAAAAAAATGGGTGTAAACACTAAAAAATTGGGGTTTACACCCAATTGGGTGTCATTTCCGACACCAAACATATTTTTTTCTGTGAGGGTGCTACTGGTTTTCATTAATAAGTTCACATCTGATTATTGGAGAGCGGCAATAACGATCAAATTCTATAATATACAATGAAAACTTATACATTTCAGAATATTATGTAAAGTCAATTATTGCCCTTTTGTAATTTTGTGAAACTAGATCCACGCATATACAATAATAAATAACTTAATTAATAAATAACTTATTTAATCCGGGGGTGAAAAACGCCGGTACATTTTGTAAACTTTGAATTTACTCGCTTCAAAGTTTCTCCTGCGATATGTTTATATATATATATATATTAAACTTTGAAGCGAGTAAATTCAAAGTAAACGACTATATATATATAGGTTCCATTTGTGGGCAGAGGAATATACCTGTCAGGGACGGACATTTTCAAAAGTTATATTAGTATAGGTCGTTATTCTTTTATGAGAAATTATATATATATATATAACGTAAAAGAGTGTGACAATGTTGTCTACGAATCGGGCATTTTAATTTTCGGCGTGGTTTTTACTCATAATTAAATTACAAAAAATTAAATAAAATATTTTTAGTTTCGTATTTCTTTTTATTTTTATTTCATTTGCTATCTAACCCTATATTTTTTATTTATGATGTATATATATATATTATGATGTATATTATGATGTATATATATATATGTATGTGTGTTTTTTAATTAAAAAATTATTTTTAGAATTTTTAATTCAATTTTTTCGATTTTCAATAAAATTTTTTATTAAAAAGAGCAACTTGTTTTTGGTAGACACGGAGATGCTCTAATACGGATATGTTTATCATATAATCAGGAATTCCGTTACATTTTATGTCAAACTACAACATTTCCTTTATATTTCAAATGAAAATAAGGTAGCGGCGGAGTTTACGAACCATTTGATTTTTCAGTATCGCTAGGACTTCAAATGTTGCTGACCTGAATTTAAAAAATTGTCTATATTATATAATTCTTACTTATCCGACATTTGTTTTTCATATACGGATTTTTTTTTTTTTTACAATTCGAAAAACTCTGTAAATAGCATCATTGTCGTTTCTCGGAAGTGCAAGTACCCAAGTAGAAATGTCCCTTCATGTCCAGGCATGGCCTGGTAAATGTCTACACGTAATTACTTCCACCCGCACCGTAGGTCGGAAGAAGTATTGAATTTGGTGCCCCAGGCAAAAAAAATGACCCCCTATTTTTTCATCAAATGTCCATGTTTCAGACCACAAGGAACCCAAAAATGCAATAAAAAAATGTTTGTCCCTTAAGTAATGGAGTAGGGGAACTCGAAAAACCCTTTTTTTGCGATGTAATTTTGACCAAAAATTTTTTAAATTGCAAAATAATAATAATAATTAATAATAATAAAAAAACCGTAACAATACGTTTCGTATTCCACTTTCAATTTAGTTTTATCATTTTTAAAATATAATAATCGTAAAAAAAATTAAACATTTTTATGCATTGAAAACAAAATGTCTACTCTCTAAATTGCTTGAAGTGAAATTTCAATCTTTAATAGTAACATTTCACTCTGTTTGGAATGTAAACTCTTCCACTCACTCCAATGTAGAGTAAAATATTTCACTCCATGAAACTCAGATAGTATATTCAAGTAAATATATATTTACTTGAAAATAAAAAATGTATTTTTTCCTTGATAGTATTCTCAATTTATAGAGCCAATTTTTAGGTAATCGAAATGAAAGAAATCGCACACTACTCGCATATATTTCTAAAAATGGTATCTCGTTACAAATGTTACATGTTGAAAAAAACTTAAAATATGACGGGCATAAATAAATGACATTTGGGTATATCTCGATATTAGAGCAATATTTACGTTCATTTCTAATGTTTTTATCGATCCTCTAGTAGCAGGATGAAAAATATATCTTAAATGAAAAACGATACTTTATTAATTTTACAATTTACAGCAAGTAATATAAGAGAAATACGCGGATTGTCGAGCACATCATTCAGACCGCGTGTGGGCACAGTAGGTTTATTTTGAGAAATCTGACAGAAATTGATCGAAAAACAGAAGATGTATGGCGTCCAGTGCGAAAAGTGCTGGAAATTCACAAACGTAAAACAGATAGTGAAGAGAAACGTTCAAAGTTTTTTTAACGATTTTAATCAATTCCTACTACTGGTTTGGCAATATTTCGCTGCAGTTATAACAGGAACGTTGCGGGATTTAATTACTTTTTCAACCTACTATAATGTATCTTTTGGCATTTATTTTGTATTATTTCTGATATGCATACCTATATATTGCTAAAAACTAGAAGGATATTTAAAATGTATTCTCTATTATATAAATTTATTGAAACGGCAGGTTGCAAAGTTGTATTTCACAAATTAAAATATGATAAAATATAAATATTATGTAATGAAATACAATAAAATAAAAAAATCCAATAATAATTAATCAAATTATAAAGCAATTATAATTATTTTTCTTCAACTTCTATTTAATAACTTCTAACTTCTGTACAGTGTAGAAGGTAACAAAATTTTTGGAGTTGTCCATACATTTCTATAAAAAATACCCTATAAAAAATAATAGTTTTTTTTTTATTAACAATATGGTTCTCTCAGGGCAAAATCCCAACAGTCTTGTTTAAAAAGAAAATTATTATTTTCTCGACAGTCTAATATTTCCTGTTCGA
Source organism: Trichopria nigra (assembly GCA_030522945.1). Classification (NCBI taxonomy): domain Eukaryota; kingdom Metazoa; phylum Arthropoda; class Insecta; order Hymenoptera; family Diapriidae; genus Trichopria; species Trichopria nigra. The sequence continues at coordinate 2,727 of JAPYZR010009503.1, read as the reverse complement.
TAACACTTACCGACAAAATATCACTTTTTCTTTGCTTTTAATATTATTATTCCTTTTTTTATATTTAATATCGCTTAAAATTATGGTGCACTTAGAAGTTTATTATTTACGTCGCATTTTTATAAAAGTAACATTATAAATACGTAAAATCGCGTTTTTTAGTGTATTTCGCACTTTTTATAAAAAAAAAAAAATTGTATCTACTTTTGTTGATGCCATTTCAAACATCCTTTTTTTATTACATTAATATTTATTTTGATCTTGTGATGTTTTTCACCACGGTTAGCTGATTTAATAGTTTACTTTTTCTGAGAATATAAGGAATTCTTTGATTTTTTATAAAATAATTCTATTCGAATTTTCAAGTTTTCTGAGTTATGAACACTACAAACATAAAAAATGTCACAAACAAAATAATGGATCTAAAATCATTGACCTGAAAAGCAAAAATACAAAAAACTATACATTGCTCGATGTATGGAGGGTTTTTGAAAACCTGAAATCCGAATCTGAAATAAATTTGTCAAGAATTTAAAATGTAGTACCGAATAAGACACGAAGTTACGTTGTTATGTCTATATTCAGCCGCCATATCGAATTTTGTAAAAGTCATTTCGAAATATAAGATATCGCAATCAAGAAGAGTCAATGCATTAAAACGTAGATAATAAATAATAAGATGGAAACATAAATTGATGTTGTATGCAAAATTTTACACATTTAACATGACTTTTCTAGAAAACGGGACGTGATAGGAAAAATCTACGAGAGTATCATCGTTTTCAGCATCGAAAAATCCTTATAGGAAATGCATATTCGGTGCTCAACATTTGTAACACCGGGCACACTCCCCCCCCCCCCCCCCCCCCATGCATACACAAATTCCCTTCAATCGCACAGATGTGAACAAATGATTCGTGTAAACATTCGAAATATCACAAAAGATTCAACTTTTAAGTAAATTGAAATTTGTTCATTCGTCGACTCTTATTCGCCAATTTACTACAATTACATCAAACAATTTTATTCATGCATGCATGTTTAAATATAATCCGTGTAAATTAACAAGTTTAAGACCGAATCAGCATTCCCCTTCTGCAAAGTTTTCGTACGACATTACTGTTATCCCGATGAAGTTGCTCTCTTATTTGGTATTCCGAGAATGTACGAAAAGATTATACGAGTCATATTTAGAGAAAAAAATAAATTACTAAAGTTGACAAAAAGTAGGTACTTTTCTAGACGTGCATAACATGACATTCGGACTTTGTCTTTTGAGCTTATTAGGGAACACACTGAAAATCTTAAGTATATCGTACATACATAAACGAACAGCTTCGTTTCATATACATTATGAACGTATATATATTGTCAAATTAAATTCTAAAATCCTATTGTATTCCTCAAATAAAAATGTGTCACATTTTTTCATAAAATTACGTTATGAATTCGAAAGTTTCCTCATTTAATAACCTCATTTAATAAAAAGGTGTTCCGTTCGTCCCATTCTGTCGCACTCACACGGTATACATCAGGTGATCATTGAATACACATAACCATATAAAAATAAATATAAATTTTTTTACGCAATATATACCTGAATAATATTTTTTAGTTCATATTTGTTTCGAAATTATTTTTGAAAATCCTATAAAAATATTTTGTACGTACACAGTAATCAACTTTGGGTTCAATTCAAATATTTAATGTTAAGCCCACAATAAATACGATTTTTCTAAATAAAACTATTATCAGATTATTTTTAAAAATAAAATGTTTTTTTTTTTTTTTTGCTATAAATCACAGTTTAATACGAAATAAACCATATAACTAATACTTTCGTTCTTTTTTATTTTGCTATTTACATGAGAGTTAAGGAACTCGAAAAAAATCTATATAAATTACATAAAATGTTTTGAATTAAATTTAATGAAAATTGCCAGAAAAATTCGTTTCGAGAATGAAAAAAACAAACAAATAAATGAAAAGCCAGAGATTTATGTAGCGCGCTTTATAAACTCGATTTGTCTAAAAGTTGTTAATTTACACCAGCTCTTTAAAACCGGGGATGTAGTATTTGCAATTTAAAACAACAAGGATTAAATTCTTTGCAATAAGAACTATAATCCGGTCTCTGCTAGCCCCTATCCCACTTTGACGTCAATAATTTCGCGACTACATAAGTGTACTTTAATTCCCTGATAAAGTATTCCTAAGTATTCCTTGATAAATGATTATTTTCTTTTTTTTACCTTACATAATTAATTAAGATTTATCATATCATTACTTCTTAAATAGTGTACGATTAGTAAGTGTGCATGTTACACGAATTGAAAGGTTCTGATATAATGACCTAGGTTGAAGGATTCGCTTCGTTAGTGAGAGAACTCATGAGCTTACCTTCACAAACTTACTAATGGCAACCACCGAAACCTTTGGTTGGTTACACCCTAACTGCACTGAGCGAATATGCGTTATATGCCTTTCAAGAAACTTCCGAGCCCGAAAGGCGTCACGCACTATATATCCTTGAATATAGATGCCATTTACCAAGATAAGGAAAGTTATAGTGAAATGTGAGTCGGAAAGAGGTACGATAGTTTTAATTGAGCTGGAGAATGAAAAGTATAAGATGATGGTGATAGAAAATGTAAGTGTTTTAGAAAAAGAAGGGTGGAAAATACAAGAGGATGAAACATATATTCAGAGGAGAGCAAAAGTTTTGAT
>JAPYZR010009499.1:0-11387 GCA_030522945.1 Trichopria nigra | reverse complement strand
AAGAAGGACACGTCAGCCCAGAGACCAAACCGGTAGCAGGAAGTTAATCCATTTATTTCTACAAAATTGTACGCCGTAAGAATGGCATTTTTTGGTTATGTTTGTAAATACGTTCTGAACAATATATACATTTCAGCATTAGAACGAATACAGTTGTGATTGTGTCTACACCTCTCCCTTAATCACCGAACCCTGGAGCTGAGGGTACTCGACATAAGGGAGAATCAACTTCGTCAATCCGCATTGCAATCGCAACGAAATTGAGCGAAACGTTACAAAATTATTAGATATAAACAATTTATAATACAGAAAAAATAAAAATATAATATAAAATTTAATAAAAAACTAAACCCCTCCGGGGGCTCCGCCCCCTGGACCCCTGGGGCGCTGTCGCGCGTAGCTCGCTATACGCTCGCAAGATTGTAAATATCACAATTTTCGAAATTACAGCAACTTTTACGGTGAAGTAGAAAATCACGAATATCCAATTGGTTGTTATATACATTTTTGAGAAAATCGTGAGGAATTTGTCACGACTTTATTTGTCCATTTACATCTACTTACCAGATAAAGTAAAGTTGGGTGTCCCCGAGCCGCACAACAGCAGGCCAATATGGCCGATAAAGCGACTACTGCCCCTAAACCAGTAATTGCGAGAAACGCCGTACCACTGCCTGAACCACTGATACTGCTGTAATCGTTCATTTGCATCCGCATCCAGGTCCCGACGAAGATCATGGCGATTCCAGATGCCTGAAACAGAATCCGAGTTCATTTATACCGTTAATATATTACACGGTTGGAATTATTCCACAACAGACTTTCTTGTTGAATGACTCGTATGCAAGGAAGAATGATTTTAAGTAGAATGACTCAGTGAAATGTCCGCCATTACATATTTATATATGTCACGACGTACCATAAAGTCATGAAATTCGGTAAGAATATAGGTAAATGGGTAACGAATAATAAGAGACGGCGGTTTTCTAATCCTGACAGAATTGAAACAAAACTTCCCTCTTTCTACTTATAAGAAGTAGAAAAAGGGAAATTATGAAAAATGACAAATTACCCTGTCAACCGCAATGTAACAATTATGTAAAGTTAATGTAACATTTATGCAAGAAATAATCATGATATAATTGTTACTCACTGTGTTTGCTGGGATATTTCAAGTTGTTAAATTTTATGAAAGCAAATATATATATATATATATATGTATATGTTCTGAAAATTCTCATACGGGATTCCATATATATATATATATATGTCGTGGAGTCCCATGTAGGAATTTGTTGTTCATCTGAGTCAATAAAATTCTGGGATATTGTTTAGACAATTTAAATTGTCTAAGGTCACGTTTTCATTGCATATTTTAATGTAATAGAAATAAGAAAAATATAAAGTGTATTGGTAAATATTGAACGAAAATCACGTTTTCTTTCAATTTTGACAATATCTTTTCATTGGTCATAAAAAATTATTGACCACTGATCATTTTTATTTAAAAATACTTCAAAATGTTTTTTGGACTTTTTCGATTTCTGAAAATTGCATTTTCAATATATATACATATATAAAATAATGGAATAAATTATTGACAACAATAATACGGGAACCGATTTTTCTAAGTTTACATCAAAAGATGGTGGTAATTATTAATTATAAGTTGAATAATTATTAAAAACAATTACTGAATGTACTACTATAAAAGAAACATTAGAAAACATTAAAGAATTAAATAAAATGAAAAGGTTTCTCATATTTTATTAATAAAATTATTTTTAATAATTTTTGAATCACAATTATATATGCGAGACGAATATTTTGTCCTGAACTCAAGTAAATAGTTTCGTATATTTTCAATGTTCATAACATTATAGTTATTCATATTTTATTTATGAACAGTTAAAAAGTATGATTATTAGGAACAAAAAAAAAAAATACATAAAAATTTGTTTAGATAATTTTAAGTGAAATTGATCGGTGCAATTTTTCAGGTCCAATAACGAATTGAAAAGTTCCGAGAAAGAAATTGTAAAAATGAAAATATATAAGACACGATTTTTTCCAAGGTTTGACAAGTTCCCAAAACCTCTTCTCGAATAATGTTCACGTTATATATTAAAACACGTAACTATATACCACGATTTAAGATTGTCTAAAATACATCTCAGAATTACGTTTTGAGTTCAAAAAACGACGTTCTTGTATTTGAAATTCCACGACGAATTACCGCATGGGATCCCGTACGGGAATTTTCATTAGGGTAATATTTATTGTTTGGATAAAATAATTATTAACAGCTAAAATATTGAATTATCGGCGTGTTTAGTTTCAAATGTGTTTAGATGCGTAAATAAATGGAAGTAGAAATTTTTCATTATTAAAACTATTTGATTTTTTATAAATGTATTTTTGGAAATTGCGGATTATGGTAATAAATGAAGATATTCATTTTAAGTACAGTTATATTACCTTAATGCTTTGAATTTTATCATTTTTATATTTAGTACAGTATTCATTTTAATTGGTGTGTGATATATACGCGAGCGTATGTGTGTGTGTTAAATCAGTCACACTCGAAAAAGAGGATAAGAAACGTGATAGAATAGCAACAGAGGAAGAGAGCAATTACACCGAAAGCTACAAACGATAAGCTATCGGGATAATTTAATTATTGTAGTAGATTCAGGATATCATTTATAGGTCTAGCAAGTCATATTTATTGTGACAATGTATTTACATATGTGAATATAAATTAATGAAATTTTCTTTATACAAATGAAAATTTATGTTATATTAACAAAAATCAAGTATGCTTGATAATCATACTTATTACACACATATGAATATTATAAGAATATGAATATATAAATATAAATTTTTTATATATTTTTTACATATAACAATAACATGGGTATAATGAAGAATAATCATTTATCTATTCATCAATTTCCGATTTCATTCAATTATTATCATTATCTACCATCAATATTCATCACCTTCATAGGCTTCGAAAGAATATTTCCCCCAGATATCAAATGGTATAATATTAAATCTTAAGGATATAATTTGCTATGTGGGTCAATAGTAAAATATTGCTTTTTATTTGCATGCGTGAAAATGCAATTCATAATATATAAAAATTACAATAAATACAAAACAAATTGCAATAACATCGAAAAACTTAAAATTTATGTGAATGAAGTGAAACATTCAAAAGCTACTGGAACGAAACAAATATAAAAATTATACTACCAAATAAACGATCGAATATAGTGTACATGTACAGCAAAGAGGACGATAAAAGTTCAAGAATTCCGTTCGACAATTTTTTAATTATTATTTTGTCAATTCCGAATGTTGTCAAATTAAACAATAATTTGCCTAAAATGTAAATGATTTTCAACCCTATTTTACGAATAAAAAATATTACCCTTGATTATTACATAAAACCCCATAAATAATAAAATCTAAAATTTATAAAATAGAGAATACTTCTTCAATGATTTTAAAAACATTTCAATCCAAAAATGAGAAATTCGTAAAATTAAAAAATGTAGACAAAATATACATTAAAATTTATTGATTTAAATAAAAAAATAAAAAAATATTTTATACATTTACCTAAAAAATACAGAAATAATTCCTTGAAATTAAGGAACAAATGTTGAATTCAAGATACATATAGAAACGAATTGTAATTCATTACACTCTTAAGCTATTCAAATCCAATTTGGATATTAATAAAACGTTTAAAGATCACATTGATGAAGATTGTAAATGTTAATTAGCGCAATGTCTTTATAATGAAAGAAAAACTGAAATAAGAGGTATTGTATAAAAGTAAAGTAAATTGGATATATATGGCATTTCGAAAAGATTAAAAGTGTTGGTTATGTTCATCAAATGTCTGTCATGGATTACGTCGTGCTCTCGCTTACCTAACCTTATATCGTAGGTCCATCAGTTTATTATTCATTACCTACGTTATTGTTCATCATTCGCAGCTTCAGGTTTACCCATCCACGACTACCCTCCGCGGTGATACTCTCAGGGTTATTATTACCGGTGTCTATTTTTTTTTTTTTTTTTTTTTTTTTTATCGAAAACGCCCTTAGAGTAGATAAATTTTTGGAGAACCATAGTTCCCTTTACGCGAGGCACTTTGATCTTGGAAAACGACATTTATGTTTTCGTGTCGATAACGCATCAACTAGTTATAGCACTTGGTGGTGAAACATGTGGGAGTACGTGATAAGACGAAGGATGATCCTTCCGAAAAAAAATGGACTTACCAAATTATAAGTAATGTTGATGAAGAAGCAATATTCAAACATTTATCAGCTCCCGGTTTTACAGTAAATAGATTTGTTAGAATTTATTTAACCTCTATTGCAGAAGTAAATTACAAATGTCAAAAATCTACGAAAACTGACGAAAGTAGGAAACATAGACCAAATTATTGAAAAAATATAAATAAATAAATACAAATTATTGTAAATGAAAAGTAATCGAGCATTGTTGAAAGTTCTATTTACTTCAATATATACGTTTACACACACATACACATGTATATATGTGTGTGTTTGTATGTATATATATAATCGACAAAACAGATATTCATACGTATGTATAATCAGTATTCGAATTTCTATAAAATTTAACAATTATGTATAATCAAAGTTTAACTGCTTCCATTTCATGGCAATATACTTTTATTCGCTACTTCGGAAAAGCTCATTCTCGCACCGACTCCATTTCCGATGAGATTAACCCACTTTTACGTTCTGAAGCTCATTTCGTAATTCTTTTAGTTTCATCAGCTGAAACTGACTTTTATTCGTCAAATTGATCTCGAATTGGATAAAATTGCGCAACAGTTGGTTGGGGCGCGAACGACAATCGAAATTCACCTTCCTGTATATAAGGAAAGGTGAGATATATACACGTAAGTCTTGTTTACTCACCCAAAACATGAAGTTAAAGAGCATCAGGAAGGACGTGAGGCAAGCCATCGCGGCTACGCTTTCCAGTCGTTTCGCCATTTTTTTTTTTTTTTTTGTCTGGACCCTTTTCGAACTGGAATGCAGAAATATTTTTGGCTAAACAATACGGTAAATCGAGAACTGAAAAGAATCGCTGCTCGTTTCTCAACGACTGAATTTTGTCGGGTTCTCGTTACCCGCGATCGATTTGCGTGGTCGAATGGCCGCTTGCGCGCGATTTCATTCGGGCATGCGTACTGTAGACAGCAGCTGGCCAAATGCAGGTCGCCTCAAATAATCCACCCGCATATTTATTGCGCGTTGCCCAAAAGACGTCATGAGGAGATACGAATAGGACACGTGTCGTGTCCTACTTCGACTAGTCCAAAATGAATTTTTTTTGTTTTACAAGAATTATAACAAATTTTATTACTTACCATTTCCTTTTACCGTAAGGTCGTTTAGGGGAAATAAAGGATAGAAAAGGTGATTCTCGTAGAAATTTAATTCATTCGTATATTTTTCATTTTCAAAACAATAATTTCAAGCAAACCAAATTCAATCATTCGTGACATTACGATGCGAGTTGAACAGCAAATTTCTTATATTTTCGAATTTCCGGTCCTACATTATACATATACTTTCAGAAAGTGGGATTGACTACTATCTTATGTCCATTGTAACTTCTGGAAAAACGGAAATGACATAAAAATATCACGTGTCACATAAATTAAGTAACTTGATGATTCAAAAGTGACGTTAAAATGTGCAAATTTTAATCTATCGACTTTGCTATTATAATTAAGATCTACAACACCTTTACCAAGTGCTGTAGATTCTTCTCTTCTGTGATACAAAAATATTGCTCTTTTCGTCTACTCTCGCATGCGAGACAAAGTATATTTCGACATGGAATCGAATGAACGCGTCAGTGATCCGAAATGAACCACTGTAGACTGGAAAGAAGAAGGACTTATTCTACTTTGTGGATTCGTCGAGCGGCAATACATTTCAAATCTGCATCTACAAAATTAAACTTTACGGTGTTGCAAATTGGTTTTCTGATCGCTTTTCTAACGTAGGGTGGTTCCTAATTGCGTGATACTGCGACATTCTCGTTTTGACCGTTGTCACGGCCACGCGTAGCACTCGTTCATTTTACCAGAATTTTTGGAGGATCAGTCAGCAAAGTCGACAGTTGAAAGTCGCACCATTCCAATTTCTCTCCAACCACATTATTGTTATCGTCGCTCTTCAATCTTGAACTACTGTTATCGTCAGAGAAAAGACCTTCGATCTCGTACTCCGTGCGCCTATCCTCATCATCCACCGTACGTGCTTGCTTGTTGCTCCAAGGAGCCGTGAAGTGCACGGTATATTCGTCATCTTTCAATCTGATTTCCGCCAATTCCAATTCCTCAGCTTCATCCTCGTTGTACATCCCTAAATCGTCGATATCAAGAGCAACCGCATCGTTGCGATCTTCGTGGATTCCGTTATTGATAACTGAGTTCCGATTGGAATCTGGCGACTCCGATAGATCCCGTTTGCCGTTGCGAATGTCACCGATTGTTTTGAAGTAAATGCTGTGATCGTAACTGTACGTTTCCAGGCAATTGCTATCGAGCTTGCTGTTAGACTTGTAACTGAAGGTTCCGCAACAATTGAGTTTCGTCGCTTCTGGCTGCGATTTGCTAGCCTTGGATCTCTTTGATGGCTGAAAGTGAGACGGCCACGAGTCACCGTTAACCGCTGGTTTTTTAATGGGACTGGATACGATCCAGGATGGTTCCTGCTCCTCGTACATCGACATACGACCACGGGACAATCTCTGAGACCTTAGACGATTGTAGCCCCTGGCGTAAGCCGCCCACCTTTCCAGCCTTTGAAAAACGTTTTCGGTCTCTTCGCTCCACCATTCGGAAAAGTTCTTGTGAAAGAATAAGCCAGATTCTTCCGCCATTGCCATGGTCATGTTTGCTCTTCAACGTACAATGTTTAGCTGCGACTTAATAGCGTACACGTTCTTATAATTCTATATATATACACACGAGTAAAAATTTACGGAAATGACCGAAGGGCGACTGGTGTAACGGGTATACGATACATCGGGTGCGACTACATGGTCAAAACTACAAGAATGCACCGGGAAAGCTGTGCAATTATAGTTGAGATTAGGAAGCACTTTAGGGACTGAAGCCTGGTGGAATTCGCAGTAAAGTAATCCGTGATCCTGACCTTGCGTGCCATGACTACTTTGGCCGTGCACTAGCGATATACCTGATGGTGACGCCTTACGCTATCGATTGCACAATGCTAATTTGCAATATCCTTCTGCAATCGGTCTATATGCGGTAGCACGAATTTCCTTTTCACCGTTTTTTTTTTTTTTTTTTTTTTCATTACATTTTATCCAAAGAGTATACTATTTAGCATATCAAAATGTAGAAACTTATACATATATAAAAGAAATTATATATTCAAAAAGGATTAAGAATTAAATAATTGTAATAAAAAATAAAACGAGTTTGTCCCTTATTATTTCATCGCGTTGGAAAAAGTAATTAGAGTTGTTCGGCATTAGCTCCAACTTTTATTCTAAGAGTTTGAAGCGTGAGATCTTATCAAATTTCAGTCTAACTTTTTGGTGTTTTCCTTTTGTAAAGTAGCTGAAAATTAAGAGTATACTATAGGTGTCCAAAAAGTATCGAGACACGTATAGTGTATAAGTTTTTATATAAAATATGTTTTACTAAGGTTAAGGTCATTTCCGTAGTAACTGTTGGCGCTGGATCTAATGTTGACTTTGGTTTTGACCTCGCTATTGATCTTCGAAGTTATTTAAAGGTGACCTTCGTTTTTTTTTTTCAATGAGTCGTACGAAAAAATTGTTTTTGCAACCTTATTAGAAATAAAGTCAAAAATAAAGGTCAAATGACATTTTGAATTTTAAAATTGCATCAATAGATTCATGATCGAAGTTACCCGTATGTTTCTAGCTGCTTTGTAAAAGAAAAACATTCATAAGTCCGATATTTTACAAATTTTTCACAACTAAATTAAGCCGTCATTGTAAGACGGCCATTTTTAATTTTAAAATTATATGCCTGTGGCTTTTAAATTACAAGTAATTAAAAAAACTTCAAATTGTTGTATGTTTTTAGCATTTTGGCGGCCGTATTATAAAATCAATTGATCATATAAAAAAAACATAAAAATTCTTCGAGAATGTATATTATGACACATTTAATTAGTTTGGAATGTTTTATTCGAATTCGTCGAAAATTTGAATGTAAATACTTATCGCCATACTTGTTTAAACGAGAATCGAATCGAACGTCAAACTAATGGAAACAACTCGCGTTTCGCATCGATTATATTTCTCCTCTTTCGGATCTATTGTTTTTTAGGTTAGGTACTTTTGTAGTTTATTGCATTTTGAGAAATTGAAACCATGATCAGTGACGAAGAGGTTGACGAAGATTTGAAAGAATACGTGGACGTGGATCCCAAGAAATTGGCATGGGAAGCAACGATTCAAGATTTAAGCGATCGACTGGAACGACGGCAAAGTGAAAACACTTTCGAGGGTGTACGTGAACAAAAGCTTTATCACGGATTGAAATGTACCTCGATTACTTCGTTGCCTGGAAAATACGCGGATGTTTGTTTCTGTGGCGAGACTAAGGTACAGTTAGGAAAAACCTTGTTAATTGTATAATCAGTCCATCTTATGTTTTGTTATTGTTTTCGTTTTGATGTCTCATTTCGATGGAAGAAAATTCATCACGAGGTCTAAATCCCATTTTATTACAGTCAATATTTCTATTACTTATCTATATATAAATATATGAATTTGCATTTATTGGCTCGTTGAACGAGGGCTGTACAGTGGCAGAATACAAATTGTAACCATTTATATAGAAACAATTTTCAAATGCAGGAATATCTTCTTTTCGAACCGCCTCTCTTCATGCACCGATACTCGATTACTGGAAAGAATTTAGAGCCCTCCTTTCCGGTCTCGAAAGAGATGATCTTTACGAAAATGTTGTGGTGCAGCGGCGTTAATTTCTTAGTCGGCATCATTCCGAATCGCGAAACGATTTTTCTCTTGTCTGCAAAATGTTTTCTGTACGAAATGTTCAACAATGAATTTCGCATAACGTCCATTTTTTACGAGCCGGATATTGCCGACCTCATCGCCGTTGGTTCGACCAGAGTACTTGTAAGTTTTACATCATCACATGGACAATACCTAGGTATACTTTTACCGGTTATGAACGTAATGATGATCATAATACATATATATTATCCTTTCAGACCAAACCTTTTGTTTTGAATTTAAACAAATTTTTTATTTTTTATATTATATTATATATAGTATATAAGCTGGTATATACACCAGATAGACAAAAATATGCCGATTTTGACAAGTTGCCGGTGTGTTGTCGGCAAATAGCAGACTTTTAATGCATGCCGTTTTGCTATCCGGAATGTAAAGCGTTCAATGATTAATTAATGAAGTAATTAATTAATTTATTGTATTAATAACATTTTATTAATGTAGAGATGTCATTTGGGAAACAAAGAACAGCCAGTAATCACGAAAAAGTATTTAACATTCCTCGACATTTACGTTAAAGGAGCATGGAAATTTGAATATTCTGCATTGATTCCGAAATACACATGTCTGTGAAGTAAAAATTTTATTTTTGCGCAAGTTTATTTGTGTATAATTTATAATTATCATTCCCGGGAAAATTTTTCAATTTTTTCATAGAGTTTAAACATATAATTAATATATTAGTATATACATATATAATTAATGCGAAGGGAATGTTAGACTGAGTATGTAATATCATTCCATATAAAATATGATAAAAATTTAATTGATGTACTGTAATTAATAACCCACAGCTATGTTGCGACTAGTGGGATCGTATCTGACGACAATATACATTTTAAATCTGGAAGGGTGCGTTCGTGACGACGAGGGCTTACCCGTGAAATTTTTGGTAAAACGTCCAAATGCTACTAGCGCACCGATAACTGCTTTACAATTTATTCCTTCAAATTCTTGGATCGTCGCCGGTGACAACAAAGGAAACGGTATTGAATGAATCGAAAAAATACTCGCGAAATTAATCAAACTTTTACGTTTTTACGCGAATTTTACCATGGTAGAAATTGTGCCTAATTAATCGACAGCTTTTGGCTAATATACTGATTCGCTGGCTACTTTGTGGACAATGCAACTGGCCAGTTAACTATTGGAAATGTAACATTTGCACCCAAGTATCCGTCCAAAATTTTTAGGCACATCTGGGACCACTTACCCTAAGCATTTTCTGTCGAATTTCAGCATATATACATTCTGCCCTATATATTATTGTAATATTTTTATATACATTTATTATGAATAAGTTTATGTATACACCGTAAGAATATAATGATCTTCAATGGCATTCAATACGTCTTGACCAACATTTTGTTCACAATTTTCGTCACATTCCTTGCTCCTATTGTCACTATATCTACATTGTTATTGTCATTAAACCTTTCGCAAATATCATTTTTATCAACATGAACGTGCGGGGGTTTGTTCCTCGCCTTCTTCACTTGTGGCAGGATGGCTGACCTCAACCTCATCAACTCCAATATTTACGTCTAAGAAAATCAATTGCAGACAATTTTTTTATGGAACCTTACATTTAATACATGTTTATATTAAATTACAAAACAAAATTGGTCAAATTGTGTTACTAAGTTTGCACGAATATTATTGTATTACAAAACAAATATGGAAACGGTTTCAAGAGGGTATTTGACAAAATAAACTGGATATTTTTACTGGGTAGTATGTACATCTAATATTTGTCACTTGTTTTATATACAATTATATATGTCAAATACAATTTTAATTAATCTAGCATTTGGACAGTTTTGTAACGAAAACCTGGTCTATTTATTTTTGTCTAGTTATTGATAACAGCTAGTTGATTTAGACAGCAACTACCTTGTATCGTCTAGTAAAATTGGATAGAATTTCTACCAGGGTTACTGAATTTATTTTTGTTATTTCTATATTAATCGCAGACTGTTCTTCATTTCGTGTACCGAAACGTATTTACATTTTTCCATTTATTTATAAAATACTCTCTCGTTACACGTATTTCCCCTATACTACAATAATGACCTTCGCCTACTACTATTTTTATATATATAACTATATCTTTGGTACAGTTTGGGGGCTGTCCTGAAAAACGTTGCGAAGCAACGGGGAATCCCCTATACTATCTTCGCCCCCGAAGGGGGATCGTGGGGGGGAGGGTGCGTGGCGGGGGGGCTGCGCCCCCCCGGACCCCCCCGCTTAAAACTAGCCTAACCTAACTG